>CAJNDV010021413.1:3650-15931 GCA_905221635.1 Symbiodinium sp. CCMP2456
CTGCTACTGCTACTGCTGCTACTCTTGCTGCTACCGCTGCAACTGCTGCTTCTGCAGTTACTGGTGCTACCTCTGCTGTTGCCGCTACTGCTAAGCTACTGCTGTTTCTACTATACTGATACCACTACTGACCTACAATGATAGTAAAAAAACCACAGGAATGCACCCAGTAATCCTGACAGGAGTAACAGTATTATTCGGGAGAAGACATGTCTCTGAAGGCTGCGACAAGCCTGAAGGTTTGTACTAACCGCCAAGCCCTGAACACTAAAACCGCGTTGAAGGAAAGGAGGTATGCTGAAACATGGTAGGATACAATCTCAAGCCCTTATCCCTAGACCTCAAAACTGGATTACTCTTTTTGAAGTTCGTGTAGGGCCCCTTCGCCGGCTCTTCTTGGGTTTCTTTGCGCTCCAAGATCCAGGCAGACCTGAACCCCAAGCTAAACTATGCATGGTAATTAAAATGGGAGTTTCCGAAAATTAGGGTACCTTATTTGGGGGTCCTTGTAATAGGGATCCTAATATTTAGGGTACTATATTAGGGTCCCCTATTTACGGAAACCCCCAAATCAATTATCATATGATGGTTTGCTACCTTAGGCTTCTAGAAGAAAAACCCTCATGAACAGCAGTGCCAAACCGAGAGCCCAGTTTTCAGCTAGAAGGGACGATTCTCCCTGACGCGCACAACCCTGGACTACTTCCTTGGCTACAGAGCCTGAAGCTTCGACATTGTTGGGCTGAAAGTGGGAATTTTGAGACTGCCACCTTGCAGCTCTTAAGGTTTACGGTTTGTAGTCGGCCCTTAAACCAAAATAAACCCCACACCCGAGCTCTCGAACCGAAGAACCGGACTGGCCTGAATCAGCTGGGTCAGGCGAAGCGGGGACATAACCTGTCGTGCTTGGAGGGACCAGGGTGCAGTGGGTCTTGTGTTTAGAGTTCAGGGGTTCCTTGTCGCATGGTCATGGCCTAGGGTTTTCGGGTAGGCAGTGATATCGAAGCTTGTGTGTGCTGTCACTGTGAATCAGTGAAGTTGAGAATAATGGAATAGCTGAGTAGCTTCTGACGGTATTGTTTGGTGATCCCTCGCAGGCGGACTCAGCAAGGACACAGTTCGATCATCGAGGCCTGAGAATCTTGGAACATCAACCTGCAACATTCCCTCCTGAAATCTCCTGAGCCATCCAGGCCGGGACCTTCCCAAGCCTCAATTCTCTCTTTTTTAGTTTATGTGGGGCCAGGACAGAAAACCAAAGACAAGGATTGCATAGATCACAAGAAATGTGGGTAGATCATATAACAACGACGGACATCTCAGCTCCCTTCAGAAAAGCTCTACATGGCTCAGGGTTCAGGTTTCCATCCCAGACCGGGGGAGCTTCCGATTCTACAGCTGCCAATCCCCCTTAAGCCAGTCCAAACAACGAGCTCTAACAAAAACATGTTGTCCATAGTTGTCCATTAGATTACCCATGCACAAACCTCCCTCAACCCCGAAACCCTGAACACCCTGAATCCTTGAAAAAGGTAAAACCAAACAGAACCCTTAAATGGAACCTCAACACTGAACCCTAAGTCCTAAACCCTTAAAATGGAACCTCAACCCTGCACCCTTACTAAACGAACCTCAACCCTGAACCCTAATCTTCATGCGCCAAAAAAGGACCCCAAGCCTGCAAGCGCTTTTGGGAGCCCCAGTTGGAGATGATGTTCAACTTCCAGTAGGGCGCCTTGGAAGTTCGAAGATCTATACCGGCTCAGGGTTTAGGGTTTAGGGTTCAGGGTTTAGGGCTCAGGGTTTAGGGCTCAGGGTTTAGGGCTTAGGGTTCGGTTCAGGGTTTAGGGTTTAGGGTTCAGGGTTCGTATCAGGGTTTAGGGTTTAGGGTTCTCTAAGGGCTGCTATGCGGGTTGAAGAATATGAACGTTCTACAATTACAATGGCTGCTATAAGGTCCCCACACAATATGAAGGTATTGTGATGGCTGCTGCACGGTTTCAATAAGGGACTATATTATTAAGGGCCTCTCTAAGAGTTCTATATAGTCGGCCTTGAGAAGTTGATTGGCACCCCTTTAGGTTGTTTCAAGGCTTCTATAGGGGTTGCTATATGGGTTAGAACAAGGGTTCTATGACGTGGGTGCCCTTGATAAGTAAAAATTGGGTTCGGTGTTTTTGTATATAAAATGATTACAACGGACCTGTAAGGAATATGAGCATACATTCTTCCGACTTCTCTGTTTTGCGGGTTGCTATACCGGCTCTATAAGTGCTACTACTCAAGAGTTCAATAAGGGATGCTATACAGGTTCTATAGCATGACGGTTATTTGAGGGCGCAGGGTTTATTTGGGGTGTAGGGTTTGTGGTTGAGGCTTCTTCAAGGGTTCTACAGCACATGGGGCTACGATGGCTTTGGATATTCGGCGATTCGGGGTTATGTCGCCTTTAGCTCCATTCTTAGTTCTGGGTTTCAAACATGCGTGCATTGTGTTTAGATACATGCTGAATACAAGACATGATGAGTCCTAAGACATCATGAAATATTACACACTGTATGTGATTCCCTGCATCCATACCGACGAGAACTATCTATCAATCTCTTTAACATCTACAGAACCTTGTTCAAACTTTACAAACACCCTATAAAAGAGCTCTCTAACACCTTGGACAACTTTACAACCCAGAAGAACTATGTAAAACTCATTAGACAACGAGAACCCTTTTAAAATCGCATCATGCTGTTCAGATTGTAGAAAACCCTTAACACCCCTGTCAGGCTTTTACAGGATTCCCACTTTTAAGCCTCAAGGTAGCCCTGTTTCGATCCCATAAACGCCCGGACATTTCAATGTCTGCAGAGATCCGCCGTCGAGTTTAGGGCTTATAGGGTTTGGGGCTTAGGGTTTCTTGTAGAAGCCAGAAAATTGGAACATGAGTTCCCGCATGCCCTTAAAGGTAAGGCATAAGGAATCCTAGAACTAATCATCCCCAAACTATGTTACAACCCTCCGGGCTTCTCTGTATAGGGTTTAATCATGGCCCTAAACCCCTAAACCCTTAACCCCAAACCCTAAAACCCTAAACCCTCAAAGAAAAAAAACAAACCCTAAACCCTAAACCCTAAAGGCTTCAGGATTCGGGCCGCACCTCGGGTGGGGGTGCGGAGGGCGCCAGGATGGACTCCAAGGTGATCTGGCGCAGAAATTTCGTTGTGGATCAACGGGTTTCGAATTTTCGGGGGTTTAGGGGTTATAGGCTTATAGGGTTATTATTGGGTTTATGATATAACTTAATATAAAAAGGCGTGGAGAGACTATGGGGATTCATGGGCCATTACTATTGGGGTGTCAGGGCTTATTGTCTCTGATCTTGAACCGGGATTTGTGCGGGTTGTAGGCTCTGCAACCCCGAGAAGCCTCCGTCACCTCATGCCCAGGGCTGAAGAGCCCCAAACGCCAGCCCCTTTCAGAACACAACATCAGGGTGTATAAGGGTTTCGGGGTTGTGGGGTTTAGGGTTTAGGGGTTTAGGGGTTTAGGGGTTTAGGGGGTTGGAGGGGTTTAGGGTTTAGGGTGAAAGGGTCTAGTTGCGACACTGGGACCAACCGAAAGCCTGCAGCCATTCCTGAAGCGGCAGATATGTGCAGGCCGTTTTCATGTAGTCTGAATGCCTACTGATGAGGTTACGAGAACTGCAAAGGCCACTAAGGGGATTCACGAAGCCGTCGCTGAACCCTAAACCATGATCGCCAAACTCTTGCAACCCTCAAGCCTCTCTGTTGACCGAAATCCAAAAGCTCCAAACAACCAACTTGCTCACGAAAAGACTGCATAACATGTAAGCTTGAGCAGAAAGCAAGTGTTGCCTGCATTTCAGGGGTCTAGCTCGAGCCCCAAACCCAACAACTTAACACCTGAACCCTAAGAACCTGAACCCTAAACCCTTTTCCCTGAACCCCAAACGTCGAAGCTGAGGCCTGCCCATCCTTTGGCCCCAAATCATCACAAAGCTTCTGCACCTCACAAGGGGGAAACAGGCTTGTGGTTCATTTACGGTTATAGACATCTAGCCTAGGCCCTAGGGTAAAGATTTGTGCACCAGTCTTCCTGCACAAATTGGCATTTGGGGATTTAGGGTCTCTGTAATGTACTGCTGTGGCTTCAGCATGTTGAGGCTTTCTGGTCTTTTTTCTAGGGCTTGTGAGGTTTAGGGTTCTTCGGCTTGTAGGACGTTGTTGGAGTTTGGGTGCCTGGTTTGAGGAACCGGGTTGGGCAATACAACATCAGTAAGGCTTTCCGGCTGTCTAGTCTAATGGAACCCTGAGGTGTACCATGATCGATTCTAGGTTCTGTTTAGCGGACTCGTTCCTTTCTCTGTTTCCTCACAACAAAGTAGCTTGGAAGTCATTGTTAAGTTAGGGTTTAGTGTTTAGGACTTTAGTGTAGGGATCGCGGAATCAGGGTGTAGGGTTTGGAAGGCTTGCGAAATTTCGAGACCGAAGCTTCAGCTGTTCTGGCCTTCACTCGGCTTAGGGCGTAGATTGACACAGTGCCAGCAAACTGCAGTCAGTAGATGCTTGATCGAAAGCTGCTGTGCACACTTACACGGTTTTCAGGTTTGTCATGCAAGATACTCTGAAGGCCTCCGAATTCAGGGTTTGAAGATGCGTTTGCCCACTGATTTGTTCAGACTCTTGCACATCTGCAATGAACTGGAGCCACCTTTGCGGCAGCACACCTCAGCTCTAAATGCTAATCCCAGACACTAAACCAGACCTCCTATGTACCTTTAAAAAGGATCTCGTACCGCTTCTGAGTAGGTGTCTAGGTGTTACAGACAAGGGCAGTTGACTGTCAAGCTGAACCCTAAACCGCTCCTAAGCCTTTCCTGCGACCCGCGTCCAGCCTCGGACGAACACCAGGAAGGCACGTGATCTGCAGTGGAGACGTTTGGGGCTAAGGGCTTGGGTTTAGGAGTTTAGGGTTTTGTAGACGTTCAGGGAAGCCTTGTGTTTAAGCCGGGCTCAGGATTTCGGGTTTAGAGCGCCTCGTGGCTTTCGGGTTTAAGGGCTTAGCTTGGAAGAGAATGGCTAAGTCTGTAGTCACCGAAGCCTAACCCTCCAGGACTTTTCTAGGGCCCTAGGGGCTCTAGTAGGTACTTTCATGGATGTACTATCGGGGCCTGGCTCTATAATGTAGGGGCCGTAATAATTAGAATAGGGCTTTGGGGCCCCATTATACTACATTTATAACAAGGAACCCCCAAAAAATAGTATAGTTAACTATATAGGTCTACATTAGGGCTGGGAGTTTAGGGTTTGGGCGCTTTAGCGATGGTGCGGACAAAGGCTCGTGGCCGACGGAAACTCAGGCAGTCGCCTTCTGCCCACCACGGAACGGACTTCCCAAAAACTGACCCTTTGCAGAGAACCCGAAACCCTAAACCCTAAACCCAAAAGCTTGCAAAGAACACCCGGAGGATCGTTTGCAGGGATCCTACGGTCTTGTCGTAATAAGTGGTAATGGTAGCTGGGGGTCTGACTAGAACAAAGACCCGACAAGACCGAGACACTCAAATTACCTGTCAGGCTGAAGCCACCTTAAGCCCCCGACCCTCAAACTCTAAACTCAACAAGTTTATGCCCTCGGCCTTGCCCTTACTCTTCAAAACCCATACCACGCACAGCCGCGCATGCAGACTGTGAACAAAACCATGCAACAAAGACCCAATCTCTTGCAAACTACCTATGCCTAGAGACCCTAATGCACGAAAATTAAACCAAAAACCCGAAGCCCCTTCTTAGCTGAAGCCCCTACAAACCCTAAGCAAAAAGATGACAAACGACTCGGGCCGAGGCTGGACGCAGGTAAGCTCTGCTTGATGCGGCCGATCGCCGCCATGAAGTCAGCGATCCTGAGTTTGGGAATCGGGTGGGTGCTGCCAGCGTTCTGCTAAATTCGGGCCTGAAAAGGTGTGCAGGATTCGGGAATTGATATTCTGGTGGCTTTAGGATTACTCAGGTTTCTGGGGCTTGGGGTTGACTTGAGGGTTGCGGAAGCGTCTAGGTCTGCAGGGTTACAGTTCAGCATAGGTTTAGAGTCTAACAATGGGAAATGGTGAAACAATCATAATCCGGAGTAAACCTAAATCGTAAGCCGGCCCTCAACCCTCAACCTACCCCCCCAACCCTCAAGTTTAAATCCTAAACCCTAAACCCCGAACCCTAAGCCCTGGACCCCCAGCCAGCCGTGAACCCTTTGATCGAAGGCCCGCACGGAATCTGCGGGCCATCCTCGGAGAACAGATGGCGCCAGCCCTGACGACAAGTTGGGGTTCAATACCAATAGAGGAGCCGTAACACTTGAATATCTTAAGAGAGGGTAAAGCTGCTTAAGGACTTCAAAAAGCGTTACTATAAGGGCTCTAGCTTAATACCTGGAGTATGGTTCTGAACGTATTCTAGAAAAATATAGGCTACACAAGGGATACTCAACAATTTTCCAGGTTGTGTATATATACCTATATATATATATGCTATGATGATGATAATGATGATGATGATGATGATGATGATGATGTTGCTGATGTATCGATTGAGACTTACTAGGACCTGAGAGTTGTAGTTGAAGGATGCGAAGGTTCGTGTGTAGAGGTCATGGCCTTTAAGGGCGTGGGCTTTACAGTTCGGAAATTAAGGTTAGAGGGGATCCTGGTGAGGTCCAGAGATCAACACGCTTGGAAGCAAGTAAGATCCTACTTAACTCGTGGACCTGAACCCAAACCCTAAACCCCATCCCAAAACCCGAAGGCCCTATACAGCTCCTTATGGTTACTACCCAAAAAAGTCTCGTAATCCGAAAGCTCTAAAGTCCACAAAGCCAACACCGCCAAGAGCCCCAACAAAACATCGTAAACCGATCGCCTCCTTCGGGTTTCCCCGGTAGGTCTTCTTCAGCCACTCCTTCGGGCAGCACCAGAGCTGACTTTTGCATGAAGAATCGGCTATACTTCCGACAATTTGGTGTGCCTGAGGCATGACTACTGATACCGTTTTTCAATCCAAACAGCAACCGAACGCTGTCCAACTCAACATGTGCACTCCGATGCTCGCTTCTCTCGGAGTCCCGTGCATCACATCCCGAATGGTTCCTCCATGTTATTCCCAAGCGCATTCCCCCGTGACAGGTCTTCTTCCCTATGCTCCAACAAAAAAAGCAGCACCTACCTTGAACTGTTTGGTTGTGAAGAAACCACATAAGACTAGCAATATCTGTATCTGAAAGGAGTTCAGACTTGGGACAAGCCCAACTTAGTAACTTACAGTATGCAGCTCAAGCGCCAGAGCCCCAGAACGCATAAGCTCAACCTGTTTGGGCGCCTTTGTACCAACGAAACCCTTGGCTCGTCCTTCCATAACACAAGTTAGAAATGGTTCCTAAAAGAAAAAGACTTAAAGAGAGACTTCCTAACACAAGTTAGAAATGGTTCCTAAAAGAAAAAGACTTAAAGAGAGAGAAACCCTGAGTCTCATGTTTCTTCCTCAGCTTCTCTGCGCGAGTCGCTAAGATCCACCGGACCCCCGGGAAAATGGCAGGAAGGCCTAAGCAGGGTCCGGTCTGTCGCTGTTCGCCATGAAGCTTACCCTAAACCCTAAACCAACACTTGATCCGAAGCCCCTAAACCATCGACCCTAAGCCAAAACCCTCAACCCCTAACCCTAAGACTCATGAATCCTAAAGCCCCCGAGCTCGGAAGCGTACACCAGCGACAAGGTATCGCTTTGGGCAGGTCTCAGGAAGAGCCCACAACAGGGTGAGAGTCAATAATTCCACTTTTGGAGGAAATTGAATTAAGAATCCTATCTCAACTCCCAAAAGTAGATAAAAATAATGACCCAACACCTATAAAAAAAGACTATTACTATACGTAGTTTGGGGGTCCAGGTATCGTTTAGGGGCCTACATTATCGAAGAGAACCCTGATTTTGGAACTCCGATCAAGGCCCAAGTGCACCTTAGACTGGCACCGATATAAGCTGAAACTTTCAGGTGCTGGAAGTGTTTTTTTCATGGTTCAGGGCCCACGGGTGAAGCTTCGAAGGATGTAGCTGACGCAACCATCTGGCACATGATAAGGGCCTTGGGTTTGGTTTTAGAGGGGCTCATTTGGGCTTGTTAAGGGTTGAGGGTTCATGAATGCCCTTCTTTGGACGCATGCCCGAAACGAATGGGCTGTGCACTCGTGCTATCCGCAGAAGAGGAGCACTTTGGCTGTGGCACCGGCGTGTAGCATCGAAAAAAAAACACCTGGTAGCCCTAGCATCCAAATCCCTACACCTGAAACGGAAGAACTGCAGTGTTGCCAGGTCTCTGCAGGGCGTTCTAAGCAAGCTGGATTCGAATTAAGTCTTGGAAGTACACTACTGCTGTTGGAAAAGTACACTGCTGCTGATGGTAAAAACTCCGAACTTTCTGCATCGTGTCACCAGTAGGTATGGAAACCCGGCGTGAGCCCACACGGCCACTGACACAGCCTGCCCATCATGTCACCAGAGGCATGCTCTCAGTGAAGTCGAACTGAGGGCCGATAAAACCCCTCCTGTATTGGCTGTGTTCTAGGGACCTCTTGTAGGCCATTGCGAACCATGGGGTATCTCTGGAGCTTTATGCGCGAACCGCTATATGTTCAGAAACTTCAGAGAACATGACGGTCGGTAAAGCAGGCACGACAACCTGCGACCAGGGGGGTTCCCCAAGTCAGAGATTTCGTGGTTTAGCCACGACGTCCCTTCGGACTTTCGCAGTCAAAACTGTTTGAGGTTCAGCTACCCACTCCCGGCAACTTACATGTGTCCCGATTGAACTGTCATTCTGGAGGAATTTAAGCTATCTGCAAAGATCAGAATATGGTCAAAGGAGAGCCGCCAGGGGCAGGGTTGGACCCAAACCCCCAGCTCCACAGCCGAGAACCATGGGATATTGAGACCATATGGGCACTCATTTCAGTACAGGCCTGCCTTGGGCAGCCCGACACAAAGAGGCCAAGGCGATGCAGCGATCTGCTATCCGAAGAATCGCTGCCATCAGAACATATCAGAACAGTTTTGCGATGATCTATGGATGTTTTTGTAGCCTAAAGACCACTCCATGGGCATGTGTCTTATGCTGTGAGCTATGATTGTTTTCTTTCATCACATGTAGAGGTACGGCCCCATCTGCACCACGCAAACATGTGCCGCATCATCTCAGCCATCGACGCCTCGTTGCCAGCTACAGCAATCTGCGCTTTCAGTCTTCGCTCAAGCGGTCAAGCATTCACATGCCGTACAACTCAAACTCTACTTGCCTAAATCTAAACCCCGAATCTCCGATGCCTCAAACCCTCAAGCCCTGAAAATGGAGGGCGTAGTATTTTCGCTAAGCCCAGGGATGCCAAACAATAAAGTGTATTTGCAATAGCAGTGGCTAATGACTCCTCAGCAACACCCGGCTTAGCGGTTTGGGCCAAGGCTCCGAAAGAGCATCGTGCCCAGGAGCAAGGCAAGAATGCAGTGGCTGATCCTGGGTTTTAGGCTTCATGGGCCCAGGGTTTAGGGTTTAGGGTTTTGGGTTTAGGATTTAGGGTTTCAGGCTCCATGGGTCTAGGGTTTAGGGTTTTAGGCTCTATGGGTTTAGGTTATGGTGTCTAGGTTATTGAGGTTTAGGGTGTCTCTCGTTACGGCATGCAGGGTGGGACTATCGGAAATATCGTTGCCTTTAGATTGGGGTTCGAGGCTTCAGTGTGGGATCAGGTTTGAAGTTTTAGTATTTAGACTGTGTAGGGTCGAGGATTTCAATGGATTTAGGACTTAGGATTTGGTGGTTTGTAGGTTTCAAGGCGCGTGAGGCTTAAGCTTCGGAGTTATGCCTTTTAGGGTGCATAGGGTGTACATAACTCTTGGTGTTAGGATCAGTAGGGGCTTGGGATGTAGCATGTTTGGGCTCATGCGAAAAACAAATATATATATATATATATATGTATATACACACATACGCTCAAAGGCTCGTGGGATTTGGGACTTGGGGCCTCTATGATTTGGGATTGCAGGTGTGGGTCGCAGGGCAGACTGTGTTGGATCCGATTGGACCCAACCTGAAACTCATTCATTAAGGCTTAAGGGCACCTCTGACTTAAGTCGTGAACTGACTCATTATAAGCGTAGACTAGGAATATAAAACCTTGTTCGCAACTGCATCCTCTAAACCCTTCGCCGCCCGCATCCCCTGCACAATTGTTTGAGACCTGTGCAGGAAGAGGCTCCCGGCGCTTGAGGCAGATGCATGGCTGGAGACCATAAAGGCATCGGTAGTTGTCGTCGTGCTGGACATGGTGCTGCCTGAGCTGGGCTCGGGCTCGTGACTCAGAGACTACCTTAAAGCCCAAACTCCCATGATAGATCTGTAGCAAACACCACAAACCCTTATACCCAGTATTCCGTGGAGGCTATGTGCGACTGCCGCTCAGGGATGTTGAGGGCCTGAGCTACGGAACGGTCGGCTGATTTCGTCTTGCCGTGCTGAGACCCTGGAAACCCGAAAAGATTAGGCAAATGCCGAGACGAGGCGAATGCCACACCAAACCTTGAACCCCAAACCCTCAAAGTCTGAAACGTCGCAACCTCGCAACCAAAAGGTTACACTAACTTCACTGACTCGAGGCCGTCCAGGCTTTTTGAGGTTGGAGTACAGGACATGACAGGACTGCGAGGGCATATACTGCGAGGCGGTCAAGATTTGCTCGCATGACTTTTGGAACCGTCATGTGACCCTGTAGATAGAACACTTATCACACCCTTCAATACAACGATCTACACCCTTTATGGTCTTCTGGGCTATATGCACCACCCATCAGACGGACGTCTCAGAGCAGTGTGCTGGTAATGTGAAAGGGGAGTTCTATCTAAGGGCCTTCATTCGTAATAACTAGAACAAGGTACATTATGTGCTACATGGTCGGAAACTTATAAATGAGGAAAACTCGGAATAGCGTTGGTACTCCTTCCGGTTCTAATCGCCAAGAGGCTTAGCGTGCTGTTATTTGCGGCCGTGCCATTCAAATCTGCGGAGCCTCATGCGATCAGAAGGATCGGATTGACACTCCCAGCCTAATCCAAAACCAGCACCACCTTCTCCAGCATTAATCAAACACCTGCAAGCCTGACAGCCCAGAAAGGACAAATCCTCATTTCCTACAACCTGGCTATACAGCCTTCGATTGCTCAGGATTACGTAGGTCGAGGGTAACAGGGGTCGGTGCAGGATTGGGGCTGAACCTTTGCTAGCAAGTTCGAGAAGCGAACGTCAGCACAGTGGAGCGTAAATTGTGGTTCGTCCTGCTTTGTGGTCTGGTTGGTGTGGGCACCTCACGAATCAAATGGTATTCAACGAGAAGGGGCTGCCATTGAGGGTCTTAATAGCCCTAAACCCTGAACCCTAAAACCCTGAAGCCGCAAGCCCAAAACTCTCAACTCCAAAATGTAAACCAAAGAAATCCCACAAGCCGAAGCATCCAGCAATCAGCAAGACAAACATCCAGAAAGCCTGAGACTACATGGTGGGTCTTCTGGCCCAAACATGCTGCAAAAAAACCATGATACAAAGGGTTATAGGCTCAGGAGTTCAGAATTTCGGGAATCCTAGAGGTTCCAAGTCTACTGCCGAGTGGCTGGTCGTCGTCGTAGTTGTGGCCGCGCATGCCGCGCAAATATCTTGGTTCAGGGTTCGGGGCTCAGAGTTTAGGGTTTAGGGTGTGCATTCCAGCACTCTTCGTCCCATGCCTTTGACCATAGACGCTACACCCAGATCCCTTGACGAATCATGAAGGGGCTTTAAGGCGAGAGGAACCGATAGCGTGTTTCAGCGGTAAGGACGAATGTTGGACTGCTTGGCTTGGAGGATCGGGGGACGGTGAGCAGGGATCTGTAGTCGGGACCCTAAACCCTAAACCCCTAAGCCCTGAACCCTAAGTTTCGCTAGTTAATCTGTAGCGGTCGAGTTCTATACGAGTTGTTGCTGGGATGACCGCTGTTGCTACTACGATTGCGAGCACCACCAGCGTACCCTAAACCCTAAACCCTCAACCAGTGTACGACTCCCCTACCTGGCTGTTGCTACGACCATGGCCGACTCCGAGCCCTAATATAGGGGCCTTGGCCTTCATAATTAGAATAGAGTTTGGGGCCCATTATACTATAATAATAATAATAATAATAATAACAATAATAATACTAATAATGATA
>CAJNDV010021413.1:16031-28390 GCA_905221635.1 Symbiodinium sp. CCMP2456
TATATATATATATATATGGCAATTATTGCGATCTTTAAGCTTACTGCGAACTTTCCTTCGGATCCTTTCGGAAACCCGGCCTTCCAGCTGTGAGCTATAGCCACCTCCATTGGCCACGTCGCTGTAGCCCTGGCCGTCTTGGGGCTTGAGGTTCCGGCTTTTGGGGCAAAACTGCATCCGTTTCTTGGTTTTCGTGGTGTGGGAATAGGAGTGGTAGGTGCAGTGGCAGTGGCATAGCAGCAGCCACAGTAGCAGTAGTCGTCATCACTGAAGACCTAGCCTCCTGTCTTGCGCTTCTTCTACGAAATCAAGAACTTAGACTGTGGGTTTAGGCTTTCGGGCAGGGGTGTGCTGAACTTACGGATAGAGCTTTACACGTTCTTGAAGCCATCTTAGAGCCATTTTTACGGAGTTGGTTAAAGCAGGTTCCCGGAAATCTTCCAGAAGAGCCCAGTCTTGCACTCTTCAAACTTAAATGCAGAGCCCTGGGAGGTGATCCCACCTGCCTCTACCTGGAGCAGCAGCACCGCAGTTTGGGCACGCACCCCGGCCGCGCAGTAGGCAACGATTGGGGTGTCCTGCGAAATGCCGGGAAACCGTACCAGAATTCAACAGCTCCTTCAACATGTGCACCTGTTCACTGCAGTACCCTGAGCCCTGGGCACCAACTAAAAGCCATCCAGTCACCTTCAAGCTCACTCCCGGTGAAATGCGGGCCTTCTCTGCCAAGTCAGCCACAGCCTGCTCCGGACGGTTGAGGCTTAGGTTTACAGATCAAGCTCCGTGGATCATCTAATTGCGTGCTTCAGCTCCACTTTCCGGAGGGGATACGCGTCTTGAGTTGATTTCAGAACCCCTGTTTCTACAGGCAGGAATGACGGTCCTATCGATTTTTCCAGGAGGTTCCTAGGATCACAAGCCTCAAACCCCGCTACACCAAATCCGCTGTAGCCACAAGCGTTGAAGCCCAAGCACATTAGAAGCGACTCAATTTCCAAGGCTCCGCACCCCCCAAACTCCAACAGTACATCCCAAACTACAGCCCTATTGCCCGAAACCCCAAACCTTAAAGGCTTACGAACTCTAAACCCTTATCCCACAGCTGAAACAGGCTTCTATAAAGCCTAAAGCCCGGACATTCAGCGTTCACGAGCATGTTTCACTGGACCTCTTATGACGGCTTTACGTGACATGCGAAGTACGGCTATCCCGGATACTAAGTTCTGGCTCTCAGAAACGTCGTTCAAGTTACCAGAAATCTTGATGGCAAATACCATACTGTCCTTGGCATGGTGCCGTAGATAAGTTCCTGAATTAGAACACCTTACATCTCTGTAAACCCATGTTGCCACCCAGGAGTAACGACATGTTGACGAAGATCCTTCAGCCGCTCAGCCGATCTGAGACCCTCAAAGACTTCGGGTTTAGGGTTTGGGATTTAAGGTTTAGGGGTGATACTCATGGAAACTCTTTACGGAACGACGAAAAAACCCAACAGAAGCCCTGTATATTCTTCAGAAGCCCATGTTAGATTGAACACCCAGCAGAAGTCCTAAGCAACTGCACCGTAATCCTAAGTGAATCTTAACTTAAATCCACACGCACCACCGATGGCTGAGTGAAAGGGAGGAACGGTGCGCCTGCTGCCAGCCAGCTGGCTCCCTTAGAGATCTGAGGACCGTTCACTCACTCACCCTCACGTCAGGGTCGGGTTTGTTTGCAACCATGAATGCCATCGGCCAGGATGGGCGCATGAATTCAATATGACATCTGGACTAAGCCGTCAATACTAAAGATCACCACCATAACCACCCATCTTCTTGACGTTTTGAAAAGAAGAAGAAATCAGCTAGGGAGGATATGGCCTGATGAATAATCAAGAAGTCCCTCTTGCAACGATCCAAAAACTGAACACAAATCAAGCGCATCAGACACGGGTCAGATTGACTGTTCGTGCTTTCAACCTTTAGGTTTCAAGATTCACGCTTTGTAGGCGCCGGAGATTCAAAGTGTTGCTTCCGTCTTGGGAATACTCGACAACACAACAACTCTCACAGAGCTGTCAAATTGAGCTGACTGCATTCGAGTCTCTTCTGCACCTGAAGACGCGTTGCGCAGCTGACGTGCCCTTGATCCCACTCCCACTGCTCTCGAACGTCCAGCACAACGGCGCAGCGGTTCACGTTAAGGCTCATGTTGTCGTCGAATGGGACCTGAAATGGTCCCGCCGCGTCTGGAGGCACGCTTTTATCTGGCAATGGCTGCGGTGGAGATCTTTGCTTGCAGTAACTTGTATGAGACATTATAATATAAGCACCTTGCCGTTGATGGGGAAGCCTGTTTTGAACACAACTCCTCAAAATTTCTCATGACAGAATTGGATGCCTAATTTACAAGCAGCTCCCCAGGCATACATGGCGCCATCAGCAAGCCGGGTCCTTAAAGTCCTTTGTGACGGTGCTGCCAGTGTCGAAAGTAGTCCGGCACTTGACGTCCTGACGCAAGTATGGAGGAAGTAGGCCTTGATGGCCCTCATACAACGTTCGAATTCAAAGTCTCGGTCTATATGCTGTATTAATATAGGGGCCTCAATATTAAAAATAGGGTACTGGGGCCCATTATATTATAGTTATAATGAGGAGCCCACAATATAGTATAGGTAACTATGTAGGCCCCTATGTTACCTTAATCCGAAGCCCTGAACCCTGGAAGCCTTAGAGCCAATTAAGGATGACCAAAACCCGCAATCAGTCGTCCATGCGTGGGGCCCTTACCCCAGAGCACAAGCAATTAATGTTCTAGGGAGTTACTTCCGAAGGCCTCTAGACCCAGGGGTACGGACATTCTGACATCTCGTGCTACCTCAGCGGCGAAGCCCGCGTCTTCGATATGCAAAATTAAATTGTGAAAATTCGTGTTCGGACTGTGCGAACCCTACCCACCCTATGAACCCTATAAAGCCGCAAACAAAGTCTCCAAAACTTGATATGCGACCAAGGCTGGCGCCGTCTTCGACGCCACCTGGAAGTTCCAGGCCTCGGCCCAAACAAAGGCATGAACCACATGTAGGGTTTACGGGGTTATAGAACCGTTCTGGTTCCTTTGTAGTTGCTTCATGTTAACTAGGATCGGTTCCTCGGGAGGTTTGCAATCATGTGTACTTCGAATTTCAGTGTGTTTCAGGCGATTAAGGTGTTGCACGTTGCGGTGGTAGCACTGTTGTCGGAGTTTCAAATTTCAGAGTGTGTCTCTCTTGTCTGGAATGTCAGCTCGGCGTTCTCCAGTCAGTTCTGATTCTGGTGTTGCAGGCATGCTGAGGCTTTGGCAGCTGGATTTGGATTCCAGATTCTCCGAACACTGAACCCCTCAAACCTAATTCCTTAGACACTTCCTCCCTGTGTACCAAGCCCCTGACATCAACCCATGGGCCATCGGCACTCCTGATGAGAAGAGGCTTCAGAAGCTGTTTGAGTTTCGGGCTCGAGGCTGCTTGAGGCAACCAGATTGAGTTTGTGGTTGCTTCCGTGACTCTCATTGTGGTAAGACCCACAGCCACATAGTACTCGGCTGGTGTCTGTTATCCACGCCGTCGTTGTCCAGTAGACTCGCCGGTGCCACAAGAACAGTTCGATTATACACGAACCCGCCAGACATTCAAAAGGCACCAAAAGCTAGAACAAGTTTCAGAGTCAGAGGCCCCAGGAAGCTTTGCAGAGGTTCGGGCCTGAAGATTATTCAGCAGAGGGCTTTGGGGAATTCGGCTTCGGGCTCTTCCTCTTCGGAAGATCTCGGCTGACACTGTCGAAAGCTCTCAGCCTGCCCAACCCTAAGCCTCCAGGTACCTACTGTAGAGGTACTAGAGGTTTAGGGTTAGGGTAGAGCCCCTAGGGCCCTACATAGTAGGTACCTGGAGGGTTAGGGCAAGTCCGATGTCTGAGAAAAACGACACCCCTAAAAGGCCCTGTCATGTAGCCACTCGACCCAAACCGCCGCTTGCCGGCTGGAAACATCAGAGACACCCATGTCCTGCATCATCCCGAGTATCCAAAACTATGGGAACTGTTGTATATTCCTGGATCGCAACCATAAACCCTAAACACCTATGCTCTCATGAAACCTCATTAACACTAAAGCCTATGTTGTTTATGATAGATAAATGTGGCACGGTTTATCTGTCAGCTTCTACATGCTTCGCTTGCCCGCTCGGTGCATGGCTCGGTCGAGTACTGCAGCTTACAGGCACCTGAAAGCTCGGAATGCGGAGTTCCGGGCTTTTGGGTTTTGAAGTCTGGTCCATAGTGGGCTAAGAGATGTGGGAGGTTCTAGGTTCTGGGCTTTTAGGGTTTTGGCATCTCGGCGTTTTGCTAGGCTTCTGGGTTCTTGAAAGCTCGGAGCGGAGCTCTGGGGCGAGGGCTTTAGGGGGTTACGGGTCGATGGGCTTTCGCTGTTGAATGTTTGAATGTAGGATGCTGAATACGAATGAAACCCTCGGTTTGTACTAGGGTTCCAGATATGCGGATCTTTTCAACACAGATTGGAGAAGGAGCTCTGGATCAGGTTCCAACATCAGGGGCTGCTTTGAATGTAGATTCTTCCTATACAGCAGTGTTGCCCCAGGGCTCGGTACTCAAGTCAAGGCTCCCAAAACCACGGATTAGGCTGCCGAAGAGTAATGTTCGGGGTGCTTCAGGCACTCGTCCCGTGAATAAGGGTGTTCTTGCTGTAGGAGCTCGAAGTTCAATCGTGTAGACATGCTAACGGACCGCGAGAGCGCACGAAAAAAGCCTTGCATATTCGCAGAATCCAAGTGTAACGCATGCTAGTCGAGCATCCCACCACCCAGCCCAGCTGGAATTGGAATCGTAAGATCCAGAAACCTGCCAATAAATCGAAAAACTCTCAGCCCCGTAATCTAGTGACACCACAGAGCCAAACTCCACGCTCCAACACTTCGGGAACCCCATGACGTCAGAATCCCATTATCACTTTGACCTTCAAACACTTCGGACCTTCACACCATGTAGTTCTCCCGGTTATTCCTAGAAACACCAGACTCGAAACCCTGAGATCCTAGAGCCTTCCCTAAGGTTTAGGGTTTAGGGTTCAGGGTTTGTAGGGTTTTAGGGTTCAGTGTTCGGGTTTAGGGTTGAAAAGGTTTAGGGTTCAGGGGTTTAGGGCTCAATAAACAAACAAACACTCCTCAGATGCCGGCGTGGACCGGCATCGTTGCCCGGCAGGCTCAGCTCAAGGGCGTGCACCATCTTTGGCTCCTGTCGCACAGGCTCCGGTTTGGAAACTTCCTAAATACGGCTTTAGGGTTTAGGGTTTAGGGTTTCACAAGATTCCTGCACGTGGGTTCCGTAACCAAGGAATATACCTTTTTCTTCTAGGTTCTTGACGGTTAGCGTTTTTGGCACAGCTTTCCGGAAACTGTACAGGGCCTCGGCTTTGGGATGAAGTACCGAGTTCCGCCCGACGGGTTCGGTTTAGGGTGTTGGGCTGGGCCTGCAGCTGAAGGCATTTGCCGGAGGAGTGCCAGAGCTGTGGCATTCGGAGCATCAGGGGTTTCAATGCTTTGAGACCTGAGCCCACTGTTGGAGCTTGATTGGTTTGGTGGCATATCGGGCATTGAGGTGGCTGCGTCGTGCTTTGCTGTGTTAAAGGTGTCAGGCCTCACAGTCTTCTCGTTCGAGGTATGAGCATTGAAGCAAGGGTTCAGCAAGACTTCGAAAGCAGGACTAGCATGGCAAGCTGCAAGAACTGAGGGCACCACCCATATGTAGTACATCCGTGATATGAGAGCATTAGCTTGGGGCACCCGAGTATACAGCACAGGTACTCGAATCTCAGGCTTTGTTTTTGGATGGCTCAGAATCCATTCAACCTCTTATCCCTGGACACGGAAGCCGTGTGCAAGACTCCTTGTTCTGGGTTTGTAGAACAAGGAACTGGTGCTCGACATTGCCGTTGCCTGACCTGCATCCGTGAGGAGGTAGCAGATTCGCCGTAGCATGAGGAACTGCATCACGTGCTGGGACATATCGTTTTTTATACAAGCTGAAAACTCACAGACAAAGATCAGAAACACGTTGCTGGAGCGAGCGACTTTGGGATAGCCACCAGGAAATGAGACTTTCATCACCTTTGCACACGACTCTGCGGAAGGACTCACGCTGACAGTGGAACACACGCCATTGGACTGTTTCTGGCATGGACTCCGGGTGCTTTTCCCAGCCAACCGATTGGCTGGCCTAGCCCGTGCTTAGATGCACGGCGGGACTGCCTCGTTGTGGCACGATTACATCTGCAATGCATCAATGCAGGACACAGCGGCCAGTATTGGTGTAGCTGTGCTGCATCCGCATGCGCACTGGCATCCGCCTGTGCACTTGGCGACATCGTTCGTCAAGTGCAATCAACTCGCGAAGCCAATCAAGAGTACGGTGGTGTCCAGCATAACTGGGTAGCTCCTGGTTTAGGTGGAATCGTCGACGAGCCGCTTACCATGGTTTGCTGGCTCTTCCGCATCCGTACTAACTAGTTCATGGTTGGGGTAGTATCAAAAATTTAAATTTCTATTCCTTATTGGGTTTAAGTACCNNCTTAAAAATGTAAAATGTTACCCAACCAGGGCATAGCTAACCTCTTCCTCATCCGTACTAACCAAGTTCAAGCTTTGGCGGTTGGCCAGGTGACAACACAGCTCCCACAGGCATACCTCGAAACACCCCCGGGAGCTCGAGTAGTAAAGAATAGATTCGGCAACCTTGCCGCTTTCGGATCCAGCAGCTTGCTCAGCAGCTATGCAACAGTGTGCAAGCGATCCCAACGTCCACGTGCAACGTAGAAATACATCATTTTTGCATCGACTCCCTGAATCCATTGAATATTCGAAAAACATTGGAGCAATTACATGCTGCAAACACCTTGACTGCGACATCGCGGCTGTCCAGTCCCGCATTACAACGATTCGGAGGCCCCTGGCTGTCGTCAGCCATGCATGACTGTGCAGATCAGCACCATCCATGACAAAGCGCAGCTGCCACTCCTGGACCACAGAATAGATAGCTGATTGCTGTTCTACACTACATGAGCACGACAAGACCGATAGCTATGACACTGATTGTAGGGGCTGTGTCGGGACAGCGCACTGCCCCAAAGCCGACATGCATGCCTTCAATTTGTTGTCCTTCACCCTCGAGCATGTCCCCTTCCCACTCTCGTTCCTGACTTCCTTCAGCCCGTGTCTTCTCGTTGCTGATGACTCTCGCGTTCCGCATGGCTGCGACGCTTCAGCTGCTCTGTGCATGATGGGTCCCATGTTTCTCAATTTTCTCCTTGTGGAAGCTTAGAGGATACATGTCCGCGCAGCGCGTTGGAATGATGTGAATCCACACATATTGCGCTTCCTTCTTCTGTGAAACATGCATCCGTTGCAATCGTTCACTTAGCACCTGGACACCCTCTCGTCACTCTCGTCTTTCAAGTCTTCTGGTGGATTGTCCCTCACTCACTCTCTCTCTCTCTCTCTCTCCGTATTAACAAGCTAGTCTGTGCTTACTCTCATGTCACTCCTGTCGTTGCATCTCTGGTCTTTTCCTGTTGTATGTCTGCCTGTCTTGATGTCTGTGGCTGATCCTATGCTCCCTGCTCCGTGCTTTCAAACCGTTTCGTCCAGGCAGTGTGGAGGACATGCAAAGACAACTCAAACAGCAGCACGCAATACTGCAGGACCAGCAGCCTCCTCGTCTGTGGAGAGACAAGACAAGCTCAGACAGACAGACAGACAGCCAGCCAGCCGGCCAAGCAGGCAGGCAGGCAGCAGGCAGGCAGGCAGGCAGACATGCACACATGACATGCACAAGTGCACACATGCGTGCATGCCTATCAGACATATATACGTACGTACGTACACACATGATCATACATACGTCGGTGCATTCACACATACATACTGTAGGCCATGAAGCACCCCCAAAGTTCGAAGCAGATCTCTCGAACCTATTAGTCATAGCAATTCGTGTCCTGCAGTCCAGGATACTTGCGAGCACGTAGCCAGTCGAGAGCAAGGCGTCGGAAGCCTCGCACGTTCAGCACCAAAGTCGGCGGAAGCCGAATTATCTTTCCCATGCATTGGACAGTCTGGAGAAGGCTGCGCAATCCCGGTGGCACAAAATGAAGCGCTTGTTCTTCAGGAGGTGTTGCAGACCTCCAGACCAGCGCCTTGGCCTTCAGCTTGTCCATAAACTCAGAGACACAGCTCACGATGCCGACGCGCTGTTCCTTGGACAGCCTCTTGGGAGTCAGTAGAAAAATCCATGCAGAGGACTCTGCTACCAAAACCCTCGCATCCTGGATGCCAAGTGTCTGACACCCTCTCCACACCGCCTTTGCCAATCGGTGAGCCTCCAAGTCGATGCATGGCGTACTCTGCGAGGACACAGCGAATGGACACCACGACCAGCCAGCGGCTTCTTCGCATGCAGTTCTCAGGTCGTCCACACTCATCTGTGAATAAGCTCTTCCTAGGCTCAGATAAACAGATTGAAGCTGCAGCGTGTGAATCAGTTCTGTTACCTACCAGCTGGCTCGCACATGTTCCAACATCTACAAAGATTAGACAAAAGCGCTTTACTTTTTCGAGTGAGGTCTCCCAGCACGTCCAGCATTTGTCTCACAACCAAGTGATCCACGGTCTCTTCGCGGCTGAGCTTCAACACCAGCTCCAGCACACTGAAAGGAATGTTTTGAAGTGCTTCACGAACTGTGCAATCGGTGGCCTCATCTTCGGAACTTTCAGTTCTGAAATCCACTAAGCCAGTGCCCAATCCTGAGCTACCAGTACCGCCTGTGTTATCGCCTGCAATTCTGCAAAGAGCATCATGGAATTGCTGGAGTGTGGCCGAGGTCAGGAGTTCAAACTGAGTCTCAACCTTTAGCTCCCAAGGCTTATGCCGACACAGCTCCTCCACAGTTCTCACTGCTGTGTCTCTGGCAACCTCATAGTTTAAACGCTTCTCTCGGAGGTCTCCGTGAAGCAATCCTCGCAAGTGCTGCCTGAATAATCCTCCGCCATGCAACTCTGCATCATCCAAACGCAGAGCTGAAGGCATTTTCCCGCCTTGAAGCAAAGGCATGAGAGCCGCTGCTTCTGTCTTTTGAACAGCAACCTCCCCAAGAGTCATAAAAAATGCCTCACTTTGCAAGCTGCTGAGCAAATACTGCACATATTGAGGCCGCTGACGAAGCAAAAAACAAAGGGATTCAGCAAAAATGCAAGTATCCTCCATGCTTTGGCCTCTCTGACAGGCCCAGGCATGGATGTACGTATTAGTTTCATGTGCCTGGTGGAACTCCATGTCAACTTCATCGCTGATGAGCATTTCAGCAAGGTCATCCAAGCCATCCTGGATCACGTGTCTTGCCTCCGGCCTGCAAGCCGCTGAAATAACAAGAACTCCTACCGAACGGCAGCCACATTCATCCACTACTCTGGCCACCAGATCTTCGAGGTAAAAGCTGTCGTCAAGATGCCGCAGACCACGAGGACACACAAGAGTGTAGCCAGACGGGCCACAAGCTCCGTGACCTCCGAAATAGACCAGCAAGTTGGAGTTCTTGTGCAGCTTCCTAGCTGCGCTCATGAGCGCAGACTTAACCGTGGCTTGGCTGCAAGGCTCGGCGGCATCAGTAACTGTGAAAACCCTGTCGCTGCAAAGACCCACATCGCCAGCTGTCTTTGCTACTAGCAGTGCATCGGATATAGGGCTTTCGAGGTGATCATCCTCGTTGCGGCCAGCACTGACACCAATGACGACACTTTCCCAGTGCGTTTTGTCAGAAGCTGCTGCACTATCCATGGCCGAGGATCCCGATTGAAAATATCAGGGAACCACCCCTGGAGGAGCCGAATCTGACCGGGAGTGGCTCTGGATTAGGATGTCCCTTGGAATGGCCAGAAAAAAAGGTCCTCTATAGTGCCATGCGTGCCTTGAAGCGAACTCTGCTATCGAACAACCCAGAAGTGGTCTGTATCTCAAGATTGCTGAACTGCGCTTCGTGCGCTCTTGGCTGTGAACCGAGGCTTCAAGATGCTTTTGAGGGGTCCCAACCATATATATATATATATAATATAATATATATATATATATATCTATCTATCTATCTATCGTTAATTCTCAGCAACCCCCCAGATCTCGGAACGTGGCCGGGGAGGGTCCAACTCAGGGGGCAAAGTCTTCCTGAGGAAGGGCCTCAAGTGCTGGGCCCTAGATGTGTGTAATGTAGGGGCCTTCATAATTAGAAGAGGGTTTGGGAGCTCCTTAAGAGTATACTTATAATAAGAGAACCCTAAACCAGTGATTTTGGTAATTCTTTAGGCTTCTATATTACGACTTCAGGTCTTAGAAGGATCTTGAGGCTTCCGGAGAAGCACCGAAAAGTCGATCTTTGATCCGCCTCTGGCTTAACTCGCTTGAAGAACTCCTGAACTCCTTATTCCATACAGTCAGAGTAGCCGTTGTTGTGGGTCTTCGGATTCGGGGCTGTCTAAATTGAGGGTGAAACTGAGTTACATCAGACATCACTTGATTGAGACATTGAAAGAGTGAGCTGATCAATACACCGCTGTCTTTACCCTACCAAGACCATCATAGGTGCAGGCATAGACAGAAAACGCATAATTTCTCTGGCAGCACTTACGGTGTTCTTCCTTTTTACTAACACACGAGACTGGAAGCGGATCATAAATCTGCACCTCGACCCGCAAGCAGAAACCTAGTAGACAACGTGAGCACATCGAATTCTGGGGGCGCAGCTCCCACCAACCGCTGGGCCTGCTCACGCAAGAAGGGCAATGGTCCGCTTGCAGGATCGGAGGTTCTTGTTTTCATCGCTGTAGGAACTCTAAGAGCTGCTACGTGCATTCCCCACAATCCCAGTGTTCTGAACACGGCTGACATCTCACCTACGAGTACTGGTCATGGTTGCTGTTCACATGATGGCCACTCCGAATACTCACGCAAAAGTAGTCGTCGCAGCAGCGACAGTAGTAGCAAAACCTCTATTGAGGAACTGAGCTTGCAGCGAAGCTCTGAGCCCGGGACTTCTCTAAGTCGGCAGCAGGACCTGGGGCACAAGGACTGCATTGCTACGAGAGCGGCGCAAAAAGAAAGCTCTTAATGAAGGGGCCTTAAAAGTTGAAATACGAGAGTTATAATAAGGAACCCCCCAAAATAGTATGGATAATTATTAAGGCACCAAAATCACTCCTCCAGGAACTCACTGAAACTGAAAGGCTTATGATGATGATCCTGGTGCCCGTAGGGTACCCATAACTGGTATGCGAGCTATCATCTGTGCCGCTGTGAGAAAGTCAAGTTGGTTTCATGAAGCGGGTGCTTACACGTCAGGTTCGGCTTTGAGGTTCTGAGGGGCACGTGTAGAGAAGCCAGTATGCCACAACAACGGCAGATTACCCCATTTGCACGAAGTCCGTCGTAATTTGTGCGTTATGCCGTCCACGGTGCATCTTGTTGGTTCTTTTTGTCAAGTGGTAGGTTGGGCTTCTCCGCTGAGTCGACGACTGACTTCGGCAGAGGCGGCTTCGGACATTGAAAGCTCGGGATTTTGGATGCGAAGGTTCAGGAGATTTGACAATCCAGGCTTAGGGTTTCAGAGTGCAGGATTGTAGCACGTAGGGTCCCAGGGCCAGAAATTTTTGACACCATCCGGAATAGACGGTCTGGGATCTTTGACACCAAAGAAAGGCCTGAGGATTGTGGATGGTGGAGCCAAGCATTCAAAACTTTAAGTTCTATGCTTCGGCATATGGCTGCCGTCATCCCCAATGAAAGCCCTCAACATGTCCTGAATCCAGGGCCGCAAGCAAGCCATAAGCAATAATTAGGAGACGGATATCCCATATAAACCCCCTTATAATGAAGACCAATACGGTAAGGATATCCCTATGAAATGCTTACGCTTATGTCCTTGTTGGGCCCCTAAGAATCGCAATTGACAGCTTCATGTTCAGGTCGCGGCTTTCTTGCCTCTGCGTGGACCACTTAACCACCTCGGCGTCGACGGTGGTGGGCACAGGCTAGGTTCCTGAGTTGCCCCTTAGAAGTACAACCCAAAAAGAAAAGGGCAAACAAGTACTACTCAGGAACCTAGTACCTGGGCATGCTTACACTCTGTCCCCGTTCAGCCCTGCATAAACCCCGAACCCTTGAAACCACCACAGGACCATCAACCCAAACCTTGAAAGCGCTTCACAATTCCTAGAAAATACGACTTAGGCGAGCCCTTGTAGGAACCTGGAACCGTAGGGGGTGCTGGTGAACCCTAAACCCTAAACC
>CAJNDV010021413.1:29241-51246 GCA_905221635.1 Symbiodinium sp. CCMP2456
ATTAAGGAACCCCCAAAAAAGTATTGGCAATTTATTTCGGCCCCTACATTAAACCTCGGGCTCACTTTCCGTCTAAGCGTGGCTTCGTCGCCAGCTGCGGCTTCTGACCTGCCCCGTTCCTCGCGTTGCACAGGGGATCGCACCTTGAAACTTACGATTAGAGCCGAGCTCCTTTTCAGGGGTCCCTTTAAGGGCTCTGTCCACTGTTCTAGAAGGGGTTGCTATAAGGGGCATGATGGGGGGTTTAGTAATGAGCATTGGAACAGAATTTAGGGGTAGCATATACACCTGCGCACAAACTGTAAGGGCTGCAGGGAATACGATTGGTTGAAGTTGGAGTTTACAGCAAAGCATTAGAGGCTTCCAGCGCTGGGGAACACCCAAACATCACACACTAAGTGCGCAGACCTTCCAACGCCTCTCCTCCCATCTGTGTAATACACGTCTACATGAAGATGTACAGCCAAGAAAGCTTGCCATGCAGGTGTATAATCACGATCTGAAGCTCGGAAATCGTCATCCTTAGACAGACGTTCCCAACCCCAAAACTTGTGAACCGCAAAGCCCACAAGCCTTACACCCCGAAGCCCACATTCGGCCCAGAACCCGTGAACCCACAGCCCCCAATCAGCACGCCTCCATGAAGGCCCTAGGTTTTTGGGGTCCGGGGAAGTGGCGCAAGAACCGCCGAAGCGCTAACCAACAGCTAGGCTTCTAACTAAAATTCAGGGTTTTGGGCAGCCCCATACGAAACCAATGTGCCCACCCTCCAAGCACACAGGCATCGATGTCCTGTCCGGTGCCAAACGACCTGTCACACGGAGAAGGCGCTTCAACACAGAATCCAAAAAGCGCCACTTAAATCCGGGAAGCGGTGAGCCCTCAATGCCAATTCCAGATGCCCCAGCCGGACCAGAACAAGAAAACAGTAGAAACACAAAGCCCCAGTGCCTTCGGATTTGAGTCTTTAGGGCTCGGCTCTGAAATATACCGTTTCGTAAGGTCGAAGAACACAAGCTACTTGCCTACCGAACCCTAACCCTAAACCCTAAACCGCATCAGACTCAGCGACTTAGCTTCCGAAAAGCAGCTGCCTCACAGGGTCGAAACACTCCTCGCCACGATGCTGCTGCCTCCATACATGCATAACTACACATAGTTCTTCATTTTACATCTTCTTCCTTGAACTTCAAATATACTAAAGCCCGAAACCTGAAAGACAGAACCTTGGGTCTTCACACTGCCCCCGTGCCTAGGCCCAGTGAGGCGCTCTCCTTGCAGGGCCAAACAACCGGATTCATGGGGTGAGGGCTCCTGCTTCAGGGTACTGTAGCGACCATACTTATCTTGCAACAAGGTTCTTCAAAAGGGCTCTGTAATGCGGGGTTGCTATATTATAAGAGTATAGTCGAGGGGCTTCATGGATTAGAATAAGGTTCTCCAGAGGGTTCTATAGTTTGGGATAAGGGCTTTTGTATAGGGGCCTTGAGAGGGTCTTGAGGTATGTTATGATGCGGTGATGAAGAGGAACCCAAGGGAATAATGGTGGCATCAGGAAAATGGAGTTTAGGAGTTTCGTGTAGATTTGCGGCTTGACAGGTTGGTTGGGCTTGGTGGCGTAGCTGCATGGTGGGGGAAGGGTGCCTCTTTCTGGCGAGTTCTACGGTCGGTCTAGTCGAAAACGGAATGTTCCTGCGAAAACCGAACGAACAATTCCTTTTGGGGCTGGCGAGGCAGCTAGAGCAAAAGATTGACTTCTAGCAATAGATCACGGACGGTGTGTCTCAATTCTGGTTGGAACCACTATGAGGTGTAAGCGGCCCTGCAGTCTAAACCCTGGACGGGCTTAACCTTGAATCCTAAACAGAACAGAGTAAACTCTACAGTTGAGGACCCGAAAATCACAACACCATGCAAACCCGACACCTTGAGCTCCTGCAGATGCAAACATGTAGACACCTGACTAACTACTACGTTTTGCTATAACAATGCTACGAATTATTTCAGGTGCCCTAAGGAATACTGTTGCCAATTTTTCCGGCAGCTAATTAATCCGAAATCCACAAACTCCTACCTTGACTCGCCCTTGTGCTGCACTAAAAAGTTCTAAGAAACATCCGGCTGTAGGGTTTACGAAGACACTGATACGCGGCCATGGTCTTACAAGAGGGAAATTACGTGGTCAGAGCAAGGAACTACATTGAAAGGTCCAGGCAACTCCTATGAAAGCTTAACACAATCCGAGCAAGGCACAACGAAGCCCTAGACAACCCTTATAAAACCATAAAGCCCCGGGTATTCTTTTAGCTACAACAAACCCTACAAGCCTATAAGCCTAAACCCTATCAAAAGACAACGACGCCCTGGACAACCATTAGAACACCGCGGGTAGCTTTTTAGCTACCCTAGAGCCTATCAAAGGACAACGACGCCCTAAACAACCACTATAAAATCGCAGGTAGGCCTTTAGACAACAAGGCCTACCCTAAACCCTATAAGCCCTACCTATGGTCTCCATTGTAATTCTTTCTTGGGGTTACTTTATAGGATGCTTATGAAATGATTGGTTAAACCAACAAGAAAAGAACTACACTGCAGACTATGGTAACCGTAGACTAAGATTTCAGGTCCAGCTCAACCCCAAAAAGTTTCCAGTGAAAGGTCCTCTGGCTCTCGCTTCTCCTCCGCCTCCTGGCAGGCAGGCAGTCTGGGCCTTACCTTAAACCCTTTGAGCCTAACCTAGCGGCAGTTATACCTACAGAACAGGGCTTTGGTGTGTAGTATAGTAGAACTATCTGGGCTCCTGAGGGAAAGCGCTAGCAATTGATAAGCATTCAAGGCCCTACCCAAGCCCCCGGAAGCATCCAACACGTAGATGCTGGATCCCTTAAGGAGGTTCCTATATAGTCGCCTTTAGTAACATAGGGTCCCAAATTTGGGAATCTACTTGATTGGGGGATTTTTCTCCGGTGTCTGGGAAAATTTTGGAAAGTGACAGAGGAAGATGCGCGCCTCCTCGGCAGGCTCGGTTTCACCTTGGGAAGTGGGGGTTGACTGGGCTCTTGCTCAGGAACTTGATTTAAGCTGCCATGCAGAATAAGGGTCTATATCAGATGTCTATGGCAAACAGCATGGTATCCTGATTATGATAACTGAACTCCTTAAGCTTGCAGGGATGGGCGTAGGTCCTGGGGCTTGGGGTTCAGGGTTGAAGGTTAGGGGTTTAGGGTTGTAGGGTTTAGGGGTTTAGGGTTGAAGGTTGTTGTTTTGTGGCTTCGGGCTTTTAAGTTGTTGGGGGCTTTCGGGCGTTTAGGGATGAGCTTAGGATGGTTTTTATGGGCGATTCATCTCGGCTACAGTCGGGAACAGAATACACAACCTAGAGCGTGATTCCTTAGCAGGCCCGCTGATTCCAAACTCTAAAGCCCAAACGCAGATCCAAAGACACCCAAGCGAAGTCTCAGCGCTGTGCGAGTGTTCGCCAGACGGCGGTCGTTGGTGCTCGTCCTGCGAGAACTCAGCCAAACCAGCATAACATCAAACCGTGGTTATGACAAGAAAGAAGAGCGAGAGACAGAGTCAGAGACAGAGAGATTGATTAAGGTACATATTTAGACAAATGAAGACAACTTGTGCTGCATCGCAAATCCTGAAAGCGCAGAAAGTAAACTACAGACAGGGAATAAGACAGAAATGGTACGTCTATGCTAGCAGGTCATACAACTAGTATAGAAGCTAGGGGGCATTTCATATAGGAGTAGCAGCACTGGTTGGCACAGACATGCATACCCTGTAAAGCTGCCAATCAGAGTTTCGTGTGTTGACTTGTAGTATTCCTACCCCCTTCTTGCCAAAATCTGCCCGGCATATGAGCCCGAATAGGCGACTAAGCCCATTACCCTAAACCCTACACCCGAGCTACCCGGATCAAAGAAGCAAAGCCCCGCGGCTCCTGCGGCTGCCCACCTCCATAAGGATCAGTTACAACGACTGCACATGCATCAAGAGCATCAAACGAGGAGACCACTCGGTGACTCAGTGTCTCTGCCGTACAGTGCCCGGAGCACTAAAGCCCTAAAGCCCAAACCCTGAATCCCAAAACCCCTACCCTAAACTCCAAAACCCAAACCCTAAATCCTGAATCCCAAACCCCTACCCCAAACCCTGAACCCAAAGCTCGAGGGCCTTGTACCCTCAAGGCCATACCCTAATGAGTCAGCATCTAACCCGGCCTTTTTAAGGAAGTATAGTCCCCTACCCCCCTTACCGCCCCTAAGGGACCCTACACTCCCCGGGATCAACCGGAAAGGGTCTAATTTTTCGGATACTTCAGGCCCTCGACCCTAAGCTGCACCGAACCCTGAGCACTATAGCAATAAAGTTTTGAGTCCCTGAAGGCCTCCGAACCCGAAGCCGGGCTCAGAGCCCTTTTGACCCCCACCGCCCCTCTCCAGCCCCAAGTACTCTTTAGGTTTTAGGTTTTAGGGTGGCACCCTGTCTACAGGGTTCAGGGTGAAGCTTAGGGACCCTGACCGCGCCCCCTAACCCAAGTAGCCTTGACAGGGGTGGTCTTGGCCATCTGTGTACCTTATGAGCACCACTTGGCTCATTGCTAGAATCGAAAAACAGCCCCAGATTCTACCGACCCCCGAACTCCTGAGACCGAAACCCCCAAAACCCCCGACTAGACAGAAGCCGGCCTGGCTGCGCCTCACAGCATTCCAAGCATACCGGCTGAGGAGTTCGTGGCTTGGGCTCTGGGATCTGGGAACATAGGGTTTATAGTTATGGGGGATACTTTCCCAAATCATAATAATAATAACAACAACAATAGTCATAATAGTTAGGATTCCCAATATAGAAACCCTACATTCTACTATACGGGTTTTAGGATCGGGCTGCGCTGGGTGTAACCCTAATGTAAGGGCCTGAACAGTGCTAGGGTATATGATAGCATCACCAAAAGCAGACTATCTTAAGCATATTATAGGAATGAGTAAACTTGTCTCTCTCTCTCTATATATATATATAGCACATATACTTACATACATACATACATACATACATACATACATACATACATACATACATACATATATATATATATGGTTATGTATACTTTTACATAGCTACATAGAGAGTTATATATATATATATATTTGTACGTTATATACAGTTATAACTATAATTATATATATATACACATACATGTATATATATATATATACATATACCCTGCTCTAGGCTCTCGGCTTTGGCTTTGGAGTGACGGGGTTGAAGACGTGGGGTTCAGGGTTTATTCTGTTCGACTGTCCTGCTTTGGCAGTTTCGAGTTTGATGGCGGATATGTTGTGGGAATTATGTGTAGCGGAATGGTCCACGCCACCCTGAAGCCTCAACCAGTCTTTCCCGGACTCTTCGAAACTTTCCGAAGCCCGGCACTAGTCTCTACCAGTGTGCACCAGCCTGCCATCTTCCGTTGCCCATTTCACAGGTATCCGACTGTGTTTAAATGCGTGGGGGGTTAGTCTGAACAGGGGGAAGTCGGACGACCCTACACTCTGAATAAAAAGTCTTCATATGATAGTGTCACCATTGGTGTCATCAGGCTTAACGAAGCCTGGAATCAAAGAAAGCGCCCCAACGATTGCTGGGTATGCTTGTAGCGGCTATACCATGAACGAGTCTTCAAGCCAGGCTATCAACAACATAAATGGGGGGTTCCAAAATTCGGGGACCCTGGTTTAGTACCCGAAAGAGTAGGATCCTTATAATAAGAACCCTGAAATGGGTACCCCTTATTCTCGGAGACTCCCAAATAACAATGACATGCTCAAAAGTCCCCACACCTCTGCTTGGGACGCCCGCTGCGGCCCTGGCCAGTCAACAGCGAGAACTGTAAGACGCAAGCAAGCGATACGCTGAGGTGCAGCTGTGGGTTTCAGGTTCGGGGGTTTCTGCATCCGAAGTAGCCCCGGTTTGCCGGCAACCGGAAACCCTTACCTGTTTACCCTACATTGCTTATCCACGCATGAGAGAAACTCGAAACTCTAAACCATAACTTGCAAAGGCCCAAATACCTTGCGGCGACCTTCTCAAAGGACCAACTTCACTCAAGAGCCACGGCAAACAGTCTATGTTAGACCACAAGAAAAGGATGGAACGGGCACGGGGAATGTGCTGTAAAGAACTGAAGAGTATGATACGAACTAATGGGGCTTTTTGGTTGCAATCGCTGCTGGCATGTCATATAAGATGCGCCTTCCAGGAATGCTGCAAGACGAGCCCAATCAAGCATGTGGAGCAAATCCTGAAACCCTAAACCACAAACTCCTAAACCCTAAACTCCTAAATCCTAAACCTTACACTCGAGCCGACACAAGCACCCTAAATCTCACCGAGCCCGAAATTTCGTTTAGGGTTCAGGGTTTAGGGTTTAGGGTTCAAGGGCTTCGGACAGTAGTTGCCTGGGAAAGTGTATGACTCCTGAGACCTGAGTAAGAGAGGCCTTGCTGTCTACAGGGGGACCGGGCTCGAGGTCAGAAGTATACCGTAGGGGCCTTAATAATTAGAACAGGGCTTTTGGGGGTTCCATATTACATGTATATAGTATATTATACCCCCAAACCCTATTCGAATTATCAAGGCCTCTATACTAGGGCTCTAGGCTTGGAACTTGTGGGCTTAGGGTTTGAGGGGGTCTAGGTTTTGGAGTTCAGGGTTGTGCGATGATCCGAACTTAGATAGGGCCTGAGGTTCAGAGACCCTAAATCCCTCAGCGTTGTGGGTTTCAATGTTGCTGCAACATCCGCCTGAGAGGACGCCACGCCGGAGGACGACCTTCCCAAGGCCGTTTTCATAGCTTGACTGATAAGGCTCTAGGGTTTAGGGTTTAGGGTTTAGGGTTTAGGGCTTTTGCAGCTCTAAACGGGTCTCATGGGCTTTCCATAAAACATCCACAAGGACAGGGTAAGCTTCACTAGTGGTACGTAATAGACATGTCCAACTATAAAGCCAAGACATCTCAAGACGACCGTAATCAACATACTGTATACCCTAAACCCTAAACCGTATAATGGAGATCTAGTGCTGCAGCAATGTAGGCCCCCAGACTAAGACCCAACTCCTGTCCTGAACCCTAATTTACATCCCTGCATCCGACCCAACAATCCTTCCTCTTCGGGCTCCTGATTATGATTTAGTTCCTTCTATCCTTAAAAAGGGTGGTTATTTAGGGTCCCGGTAAACACTAAACTCCATGACCAAACAAAAGCTTCACAACGCCCATGCTCCACCCGTGAAGCCCTACCGTCCGACTCCCTGAACCCACGAGTCCTCGACATCCCAAACCGGAGTTTCCGAAAATAAGGGGTACCTATTTTTGGGGTCCTTACAAAAAGGATCCTACTATTTAGGGTACTATATGAGGGTCCCCTATTTCCGGAAACCCCCAAATCGCAAAACCTCAAAACCAAGCCTTGATCCTCAAATAGCCACCAAGAGCAAAACCCAAACCAATCCAAAAGCGGGTCTTCATCTCTTAAACTAAACCCTTTAACCCTTAAGCCTCATATAAGCCCTATCTATGAACCCTATACACCCTGGTAACCTAGCAGTATCCCTAAACCCTATACACCCTAAACCCTAAACCCTAAACCCTAAACCCCCCATAAACCCTAGACCAAAACGCCCCAGTTCGCTGAGGGAAGCACAGTTCAGGACTCCCAGCTGACCGTCGTCTGGCCTGCGAGCCGGCAAGTTGAGGCTTTCAGGCTTTCTTGGGATTTAGGGTTTAGGGTTTAGGGTTAAAAGTTCAGGGTTTAGGGTTTAGGGTTAAAAGTTCAGGGTTTAGGGTTTAGGGTTAAAAGTTCAGGGTTTAAAGGGTTTAGGGTTAAAAGTTCAGGGTTTAGGGTTTAGAGTTTACGGCATGTCTTTCGGGGGCAAGGATTCCAAGCAGATTGAAACTGTGAGGCCCTCAAGGGGAAAAAGATTCTAGGCATCAGGGTGAAGGGTTTAGGGTTGAGGGATTAAGGTGCAGGGTATAGGGAAACAGGCTTAGCAGGTTTGGGATTGGAGTGGTTTAGACTATATCAACTTTCGACATGCATGGGGACTGAGTTTCCAGGTGAAGTGCCCCGATCCGCTGCCTCGCTGCCAGAAACTTGCCTGGCCAGAGCGGATCCGTCGTTGGACCTGATCCCAACTGAGGCATGCAGTGGCATACAGTTGCCCCAGATATGGTGCATGTAACAGCCGCAGCAGAAAACAACAGACAGCAACACCATCAAAAAACCCACTACAAACAATACCACCTCTACCAACCTTTTCCAGAAGGCTTACGTACTTTGGCCCTTAAGCCCTCAACCGTAAATGGCCTAAATCCTATCCTAAACCCAACAAAAAATTCCGAAACCTCCTTGATGATTGAGCATCTGGCTCCGAAGGGAAAATGAGAATCTCCTGGCGCACGGTTTAGGGTTTAGGGGTTTAGGGTTTAGGGTTTTAGGGTTTAGGGTTTAGGGTTTAGGGTTTAGGGTTTAGGGTGAAACCCGTTTCTTGGATTGCAGGCTTGCTTCTGCAAGGCTTCTCACGGCGTTTCAGGAACGCCACAGTTAGCTGAGCTCCGGGTGATAGGCCGTACGATCACCGGGCAGAAAGCTAAGGCTTTGGTTTTCAGTATGAATCTTTCGAGGTTTCCGATCGTGCTACTCGAATGTACAGACTGGTCTTGAGGTCTGGGTTTCAGGTTGATTCAGGATTAGGGCATGGCGGCACGGACTCTGCGGGTACAAGGAATCTTTTTATTTATATAGACCCTGCATGGTACGTCCTTATCATAAGGACCAATTGCAAGACACATACACCCCTGAAGGGTTGAGGATTGGGATGCTAGGACCCACACGCTGAACCTGGAATGGCTTTAAAAGCTTTAACTAAGACTGTGGATCCAGCGCCCGGACGTGATTTAAACACCGAAACCCGAGACGAACAAATTACGACATGGTGCAGGCTTTAGGATGGCTTCGTGCTTCGGGGCACCTAAACTCTCGCAATATCAGCAACAAACGCAGCAAGTCCCGCTCGATGCAAACATACATGTCAGCAAGAAGCCCAATTAGAGAACTAGCCACAGTATCATGTAGGGTTACTGTTGATTTACATGACGTGCTACCTCCTGATTCAGTGGTCCAATGCCAGCTAGCCAGATTCAACTCTTCTAGTTAAATCTCCAACTTACCCAAGTCCATCCAGAAACATGTAACTAAGAAAGCCAATATTCCCTTGCGCCGGACGAAACCTTGCATTCAAAGCCCCTCCAAAAAGAAATGCACCCAGAGCCGAAACACTGGACCCTAAACCTCGGCCCAAAAGATGTCCCCACCTCTGGCACTTTCGATGCTCGATGCCGATTGCGGGGCGCGGACTGGTGATTGTCGGGCGCAGGCGTAAGGCTGAAGAATTTGATGTAGACTGTCCTAATTTCAAGACCGCTCTCCTGGAGAGGCACATCTTCAGGAGAGCAATGACCGATGTCACCATCGAAATGACAATCTAGGTTCCTAAGTGGCATGATTAATGAGAAGTGGCCCTCGATGATTAAATCAGTCATAAGAGCTTGTACTGCATGTTGAAATCGTTTGCTTTCGGTGCGGGATGAGACAACCTCTCCTTTAAATTAGGGGCTTGGCTTCCTTCCTTCCCTCCCTGCCTGCTCCTGACGTCTACCCCTAAAAGTCCTAAACCGTAACCAAACCCTAAACTAAGCACAAAGCACCGAAACCCTAAGACTTCACCCTGGAAACCCTCAAGCCGACACTCAAGACAATGGAACCCAAAACGAGGAAGCCATCAACAACTTGCCGACGAAGCTGTGTGATGCGGTCTTTGGGCCCTTGTCTTCTACAAAAAACATATTAAACAAATGAAAAAACCTGTGCCTATGCTTATACCAACATATACGTATAAATTAACCAATGACGATAATTATTACATAGAGGTGATATAAGCAAACACTGGAATGAGTTCCTGCGGGTTAATTTAGCATTGTGCTTGTAAGTTTGTCATCAGATACACCATTCGTACCGGTTATGTCCTATCTTTTCCACTGCACGTATGTTTGGTTCAACCCGTTTTGATGGTTCTGGCTGCATAATAAGTTCGGGCAGCAAAACTAAACAATCAGGCGGTGGTTTCAAGAAACATAACTCGTAAGGTTTAGACTTCAAGTTCACGGCACGCAAGCCTCATCAACAACGGACGTACAAGCCCCCCCTTACACAAGCACTACCGTGTTTCAAAAACAAAAACTCGGCATCCCGCAAACTCAAAATTCGTAAGTGGCGGGGTTTCCACTTTAATTCGCACAAGTCACATAACCTTTTCCTGAGAAACGATCAACCCCATACCGACACAAAACTGAGGCCGCGGCACGAACTGGCCGAGTTTCCTCCCTCTGCGTCTCTGTGGAAGTGGCCTCGGGAGTTCAAGGTTCGGCCGTGCAAATAATCATACATGGTATCGCATAAAGCCTGATAAGCCCAGCAGGAGAACACACCAAACTCCCTGCCATTGAGCTATACCCAACAAGGTGAAGCATGCATCGAGTTGGAAACACAAACAGCATGCTACCGTGGAAGCACGGGCAACATACGAACTTGCATATTAACCTGTTTGTGTGCGCCCGTCATGCTGCTTCGTAGCCAACATGTGGGCTTCGTTTGTCGTACATCTACCATGCTGTATGCGATCAAGATCGCAAACTTCGCTTCGTGAACGGGGCTTGTAGCGGCGCTGTAGCGAAGTTTGCACGAAAAACATGGCATATAGTTACCGAAGTTGTCAGCGCAAATCAAAACTTATCGAAAATCCACAATTATACGTACTCCCGAGCAGGCACAGTCCAACAAAGGCTGGCTGCGATGTCCCTTGCTACATTACGTGATATCGCAACAGTACGACTTCGCAGGGCCAAGTTTCACTGCCATAACCGTCCGTGGCGGCAGCAAAGGCTTGCTGCACTGGAATCACGTGTCAGCCGGAAAATAGTGGGGGCAAGCGCATGCGAAACATCATACCCGGCTCAGGACGTAAGAATCAAAACCAACTCCAGTGGAAACACCTGCTGGAGGCAGCGCATATCGGTGGAGGCCAAAAACGCTTCTGGCGATTATGGTACGCTGAAGCTGCAAACAAGCAAACGCAATCCTGATGCAATGCACAGTCGTAGTGCCCATGATAAGAACACCAGACAAAAATCCATAACAACATTTAAAACCGTAGTCCGGTGAATTCAACATGATTCAAAGGATGTTCGAATATGTATCAGCATAATTAGAATAGAATGTTCGAGTGCGGATCCGCAGACAGTCCGTGAATGAATACATTTATTTATTCTCTTCGATATTATTTGATCCAACTCCGATAGCCTTCGAACCAATGTGGGCAAGAGCGTGGCCTCAGGGTTTAATATCCTCCGCGACGCGACTTACTAAATCTACTTGCAAGCTATACGATCCCCAGCAATGCAAAAAATGCACTGATCTGAGACGAGCTTTGTATCGGCACGTGTGGCGGACACTGCTACGCTAGGGTTTCGGGGTGTGCAAAAATTGCATGTATCAGGATTATAACAGGATAACACCTTCGTATAACTCCGACCTCTAATTATATTGCGTAAGACCAGCCTGTTCATCACTCAAAATAATTACCTTTAGGGCTTAGGTGTCGCGCTTTTGAAGTTTATGTCTTGGGGAGGGGGGGGGGGGGGTTGGTGCTTGCGTTCACGCATCCTGCTCGCTGCACTGAAACATGTCGGGGCCTGAATTGCATGAGCAAATAGCAAGGGCTGCCTTTGACGGTTTTCTCTTAAAGGATGGTTCTGTAAGGGGCTACTGTAAGGGTATGCTTGGCCTTGAGAACCGGAGCAGGGTTTGGAATAGTAAGTGTAATGAACTGCGGAATAGTATTGGGACGTACTGTATCAGGTTTCTATGAACTGAAACTGCATGAATGGTGCTAGAGACCCGTTGAAACCTTGAGCCCTAAACCTTAAAGCATATGCCCTAAACTCTAGTTTGTATAAGGTTAGTGGTCTTATCTAGACTCCATAACCCCAAGCCCTGGACCCCCTAGCAGTGGCAAACTGGAACAATTCAAAAAACGAAACTTTAAAACCCGTCCAGCCGGGTGCAGAAGGCAAGATTCCAGTTTGAGACGTCCAAGGTTTGCGATCTGTCATATAAGGGTCTTTTATACAAAAGTCAACCCCATGATATGGGGGGGTCTTGAATGGTTCTACAAGGCTTCAGAAGAGGGCTTCATGGGTTGGAAAATCCTGAACCCTGCTTAGAACCCTTGATGGTCATTGCCGGAACCCAAACCCCAAACAGTAGGCCCTAAGCCCTAGGTGCACACGAAGCCCTAACTAAGCCCTCCCCAGAATAATCTCAGGGTTTAGGGTTTAGGGNNGGTTTCGGGTTTAGGGTTCAGGGAGCGAATATACCCCAGGGCTTCTTGAAACCCCTTAATTTCCATGGCTCGTTCAAGGAGCTCCCTTAGGGGTAATATAGGGTTCTATCAGAGGGTCCCCTTTAAGCGTACCACAGGGTTCTATCATAAGGTTCCCTAAAGGGCAGTATAAGAGGTTTCCGGCGTTTACCACTGATTACGAAGGTTCTATACGAAGGTTCTATAAGCCTCCAGTGGGTTCCTTTTTAGATACTTCATGGTCAAGTCTTATACCAACATACGTGCATGATCGCACATGGACACTTCGGGAAGGAAGGACAAAGGGCTTGGTACGTAGGCTACAAGTTGGGTGTTCGAAACAAGATCCAGTCTGTGTTTGTTACACGCAGCCTAGTTTGGGCTGAATTGAACCCAGCCTTGATCCCTGATTGACAAGTCCATAGTTGTCCAAGTTCGACGTAGGAATGCTGTATCGATGACAAAAAACCTTCCTCGGAGGCACTCTTAGGGTTTGGGTTTAGGCTCAGTACTGGTTATATGGGGGGCCTTAATTATTAGAATAGGGCCTTGGGATATACTATACTATCATCATAATAAGGAGCCCCAAAATAGTATAGGTAATTAGTTCGGCCCCTATATTACCTGGTACCGTGCTTGGTGTGAAGTCAACAGGATAATGTTATGTTTCTGCTCCCAACTGCCTGCATCCATTCTGCACCTCAAACATTATAAACCCCAAACCCTAACTAAACCCATACATAAACTTAAACCCTAAGTAACCTTAAACCCTAAACCCTAAATAACCTTAAACCCTGAACAACCTTAAACCCTAAACCACATTGTGAGATGAGTGGGGTCTGTAGCTCTCCCTGCTGCGTTTCAGGTTTGACTGAACTGTGCAGTTCTCAGAAGTGCCGGAAGGATCCAAAAATCCAAAAAGGGTATGAGGTTTAGGGTTTAGGAAGTAGATCCCTTTAGTACTAGAGGGTACTGTTTAGGAAACCCCTCAAGGAATCTACTTTTGGGATCCTTCCCGGAGTCTGGGTTGATAAGGCTCTTCGGGGTATAGGGATAATTCAGTGTTGCCACTGACACACCAATGCGATTGGCTTCCACTGATTTCAAAGCCAAGAATGAGAAGGCAGAGAATGCCACTGCAGACGAAAAGCAGTTCGCAACAGGACCAATAAACACAAAACGCTGCGGCAGCCAATTACCTCTAGATCTTCAATCGCAATCTACTGCGGACCCCAGATCTTACACCTTTAGACTGTAGCCTCGATCTGAAATCGTTTCGGCTTTCAGGGCCTGCTGCCGTCTGACTCTTTCCAATGCTCAGACTCAGAGCTCTGCCAAGCTCTCATGGTAGGCGGGAGGGGCGTTGGTCTTGCAAGTGGGGTTTCTTTGCATTAATTACAGAAGACATATGTTGTAACTTTCTTTGCGTTGTCAAACTCGAGAATCTTGGGCTTCGCACAGCCGAACGAGCGGAAGAAGACCTGAACCGCTTTTAGCTTCGAAGACTCCGGCAAGTGGCAGGACTTGGCTTGGTCTGCTGCTTGGGCCGAACCAAAGGGACCCCATGCCAACTTAGTAGCTTTGAACTTTTGGAGCTCACCATGGAACAGGAGCCCCCGTAGACCTTAAACCCTGAACCCTAAACCCTGAACCCTAAACCCTAAACCCTAAACCCTCAGCCTTAAACCCTAAACCCTAAACCCTGAAGTCATTAAATCTCGATGTGATCTCACCTTGCCGAACCTGCGGCTTGCAAGACCACGGGAGGGATGCGAGGAGCATCCCATGATACATATCTATGTATGTATGTATAATATACACTAAGCCTCTCGGCTCAATGTGCAAAAGCGCACAAAGGGTGCGGCTGGGTTTGGGGGTTGGGGCTCTGTGTGGTTTGTGTTTTCCTCCCCCTTCCTCTTGCGGTCCCTCTTGCGGTTTTCCCTTCGGGGCTACCCAGTTCGTTCAGGGGCCGCGTCGGCGCGGGGGCGGGGTAGCTTGCAGTCCCTGACTGGGGGCGAAGGTGTCAGCACGGCCGTGCGAAGCACCCGAGTCTTCTTTCGGATGCCGCAGCTATTTTGCCATGGCTTTTCGCGGATTTTGCTTTGCATAGCACTTTGTGCAGCAGCACTGTTTGTGCGGACAGAGGCACCATCTTCGAACCAGAAAGCTTTACATGATTTTGCGCGGGTTCCTTGCTTTCTTGGAAAAAACCTTTTTGACATGCTTGCAGCACTTTGCCACGACAGGATTTCATGTGCATGTGCCTCCTGGGCGCTTCAGAGACCTTTTCGTGCAGTGCGAACCTTGGGCGCAGGCCTCTCAGCCAGCATGCGCGGTGTGCAAATCTCCGGTGCAAGCATTCAGGCCGCTGTGTGCAGTGCTGCCGCTCAGGAGCGGCAGGTGTTTTGTAGTGGCCTCCTGCGCCTTGACGTGCCCCTCTTTGCCTGGCTCAGCATGAGATTCTTCTTGATTGCGTGGACACGGTACAGGTCGTGCTTGGCTGCGTGCGCGTGCAGCCAGCGACCTTTGAGACTAGGTGCCAGCGAGGCGCCTCCTGTGCCAGCCTTAGTAGCCTTTGTTTTGCCAGCCGTTGCCCTTTTGCAGATGGTTAGCCGGCTTGGTCCCAAGTCCAAGCGGAGTCCCAGAACACCGTGCTATGCTCAGGCGTGTTGTGAAGATCATCGTTTGCACGTTCTTTTTATCAGCAGTTGGACTCTAGAGGTGAGGGTTGGGGTGGACTCGCCATCCACCTCGTCAGCCTCCGACTCGTCAGGGTCGGGGGTCAAGCACAGGCGCTCTTGGGATGATTGCGGTCTGCTGAGGCAGTGCCACCCGCAAGTTTTGCTCAGTGCCGGCGTCAGTTTTTTCATTGCATTCTTCTCCTGTTTAAGATTTGTTGAGACGCATGCCTTCCAGTCTTTGTGTAGCCCGAACATATCTTCAGCAGCCCGCACAGCTCCAGCAGGGAGCTGGATTGCTCATTCTCTTTGCAGGTGGAAACTTCTGATTGGCTGGATCCCCTACTTGTGCCAGCCATCTGTAGACCATTGGACTTTGAGAGCCTCCATGGCGCAGCGAACAACCCATTGGCATGCATTGCTGTGTTTCGTGCCGTGTCTGGCGTCTGCGTGTGAGAGTCTCGGGGCAGTGCGGAGTGAAGTCTCTGGCTTTTCTTTCTCGAGCAGCCTCTGCTGGGAGCCGATCGCGCGCGATCTGGCAAGGTGGATGCCTCTGCCTTGGCGTGTCATGCATCGCTTGCTCTGGCCTCTCTGGCACGTCAGGTCCTCATGCTTGGTGGGCCTCTGTGATATGCTCCTTGGTGCTGGAGCGCACTCCGTGCGTGGCCCCTGGCAACTTTACGCAGAGCCCGAGCCGGTTCCACTGGACACTGATGCCTGTTGCGGCGACGATCTTGGTCTCCTTGATGAAACGGTGCCATCCTTTCGCAATACGAGGCTCTGGCTACTGGTGGCGCTGTTGTGCAGTGCGGGCCTCCTTGGGTCTGTGCCTCGACATGTCAGTGCTGAAATGCGGTTGCCGGGGGTAGAGGTGCTTACCTGGTTCAGCTGGTTCTGCCTTGCTGTGCTTATCAGGTGCTTCCTTCGGATTACCAGTTCCCGGCATGCTCTTTTGCGCCCCGGGCGCGGCGGTGCTTTGCCTCGCTTTGGCTTCTTGCTAGGTCTTCTTTGCGCTCTGCCGATTGCTGCTGCAGGGCCTTTGCCTGCGAATGATGGTCAGGCTATGCCTTTTCGCAAGCGCGCCTTTGGCAGGGCCGTTCGCCGAGCATCCGTTCAGTCTTACACCATGTACAAAAATCGGCCTTTTACATTTACACAGCTGACCGGCTCTTGCAGGCCCCCCCTTGACGAACAGGTGGCACCGCAGGTTCTCTCCAGGCGCAGGCGGGCCAAGCCCTCTGAATGTGCCCAAGCGCCGGCTGGCAAGCCACGCCTTCGCATCTTTACTTGGAACGCTGGAGGCCTATCGGATGGGAAGTACAACGAGCTCACTTACTGGCTGGATTCGCAGGCCATTGACCTTGCTCTTATCACTGAAACACATTGGCGCCTGCCACAGGACCCATGCACGTGGGCTCTGCCCAAGTGGCATTGCATCCACTTTGCCACGACGCAGAAGAAGACTGCAGGCATGCTGCTTTATGTTTCCAAGCGCTTGGCCACGAGCTCTAACATTCGGTTCTCGTCGCATTTGGCGGGGCGATTGGCTCATGTTCGGTTGTACTTGCCAACGATCGTAGATTTGGTCCTTTGCTACCAACATGCCATCAATGTCAAGGCACAAGGCGAAACGTTGAAGAAGCGGGCCCACTTTTGGAATAAGTTCACCTCCCTGCTTTCTTCGATCCCGCGCCGAAACCTGTTGGTTGTCATGGGGGACTATAATACGCCGCTGGCGGGCACTACTGACAACATCCACGGCCCTTGTGTCCCTGCCCTTAAATCCACGGCCCCTTCAGATGTGGCAGAGTTTGCCGCTATTTTGGAGGCACACCAACTTACTGCGCTGAACACCTATAGGAATGACTCAGTGGGCACATACAAGCCATACTCGCGTGAAGAATCCTGTTTTACACAAATCGATTTCATTTTCACACGGCTTTGCACGGCTGATCGGCAGGCGAAACAGGCTTTTACTCTGAAGGATTTCCCTCTGCAGGCGCATCTTCAGGCCTTTTTCCACTTGCCGGTTGTTGCCAGTGTGCCAGGGGTGGTTCGCGTGTGCAGTAGGCCTCGGCATCCCACAGATCGTCAGCCCACCCGACAAGACGTGCTGGCTGCTTGCTCGGGGGATTCTAGTCTTTGTGACCGCTTTAAGGAATGCGTCCAAAATGTGTTGGCCACCGCCCCTAGGCTGGCTCAGTTGGATAAGCTGCTGAAGGACGCTTGGCTCGGCCTTGTGCCGGCCTCTGCACCTGCTGCCCACACTGAGCCTTTGCAGGTCGCTCTGGCCGGGCCTATGGAACGTCTTTGGCAGGCTCGTCGCAGCTTTAAACAGGCGCAGGATCGCTCCCTGACATCTCTGTGGACTGCGTGGCGAGGCATGGCTCAGTACCGACGGCTTCGAGCGCAGATTGCAGCAGCCAGCCAAGCACGTAAGAGGGCAAAGATTGACACCAAATTGGAAGCGGCCCAGGCCGCCTTGGACAAAGGGAACTTCTCCCTTCTGTGGAGCCACATCAAGGCCTACGCTCCCAAGCAAGTCCGCACCAAGCTTCAAATTCGCAGCTCTCAGGGTCTCATTCTGGGTCCCAAGGAGGAGGTGGCTGAGATCCAGGAGTTCTTTTGCCAGCTTTATGATGTGGAGCGTCGCTGTGGCCTTACTTTGCCCGTCGAAGCCCCGATTCAGCTGGATCCTGCTCTTTTACTTGCAGCTCTTAAGGGCCTGCGGCCTAACAAAGCGTCCTTGCCCTCGGCAGCACCGGCTGCACTGTGGCAAATGGCTGCCGAACCATTGGCGGCGTATGTTCTTGATAGGCTTCACACTCAGAACACTGCTGATTGGCCCGATTTGTGGCATGTCGCATGGCTGTGCTTGCTTCCCAAAAAGCCGGCCTCACATAGGCCTGACCAGCTGCGGCCGATCAGCTTGATTCATCCCTTGGCAAAGAGCCTCGCCTGGTCCTTGAATAAAATGCTTCTTCATAGCGCCATGGATGCCCTGATGGAGGATCCCCAATTTGCATATCTCCCAACCCGAGGGGTGGACAGCGCTATGGACACTGCCTTTGCGCATGTCTCTGAGGTTCGGTCCCTCCTGGCGGCTCAAAAGCCCTCTGTCTTTGCCAAGCGCGCCGGCGCGCTCCGCAGCCCTTGCTGCGGTGGCGTCATGTTGTCTGTTGATTTATCTCGTGCCTTCGACAAGGTCCCGTGGACCAAGCTGCATCATGCCTTACTGGCTGCGGGCGCGCCACCCAATCTGGCTGCGTACATCCTGGACATTCACTATAGAGTGCAGTTTCAGGTCTGTGTTGATGAGCACACGCGATCCGTCTCAGGCAGTCGGGGGCTGAGGCAAGGGTGCACCCTTGCACCAACGCTGTGGTTGGTGTATGCCAAGGCCCTGCTGCATCGCATTGCACAGATGACTGACAATGAGTGGGTCATGCGACGGGCCACGGCTTTCTCTGACGATCTTCTTTTTCGTGAAGTCTTCTGTGACTTGACAGAGCTGCAGCTCGCGCTGCATCGCATGGCGCTGGTATTTAAGGCCCTGCAAGACATGGGCATGACTCCCAACTTTGCCAAATCTGCCTTTGTCTTTGCGTCGCATGGCTGGCAGGCGCAACGGCACCTTTCTCGTTCCAGGATCCGCAACCCAGACGATGGAGGCTGGGCGCTACCGGTTTGTGATGGTACAGCTCTCGTGCCGCTCAAAAGTCAGCATGTCTACTTGGGGGCCGTTCTGTCTTACCGCTCACACGAGAAACTCACGTTAGCTAGGCGGATGCAGTGTGCCAAGACGGCTTTTGCCAGGCTCTGGACCACCGTTCGGAATCGTAAGCTCCGCTTGAAGACCAGACTGAACTTATGGCAGGTATATGTCTGGAGCACGCTTCGATATGCTTTGCTCTCCTCTGGACTTCCCCCCGGAGGCCTGGAGCTCCTTACGGGGCTTGTGGCCAAGCAGATCCGACTCATTACACGGCAGCCTGCTCATGTCGTGCATAATAGCAACTTGGAGCTCTTCACACAGCACCATATCACACAACCCGGGGATTGGCTGCTTGCCGCGCAACAGAAACGCCTAGACAGCATACGCCTGGACACAGCCTGCCCGAGCTCTCTTCATCAGTGCCTTGAGGGGTGGCGGAGACATGTGCTCCATGATCTTCACAATCAGTGGGCTCAGCTGCAACACCAACAAGGGAAGCGTACACATCAGCACCAGCAGCCACACTCGACGACTGATCACGTTCCTCCTGTGCGGGAGGATGCCTCTGCTCGCCTGGTTGAGCTGCCATGTACCACCACAGGCGTTGCTTGTGACGTGTGCGGTCTTTATTTTCCTGGGCTCACATCCATGCTGAATCACAGACGCACGCACAAAGGAGCAGACCCCTTGCCTGTCGATGAGCGGATTGATGTCTACGCACATGCTTTAGACGGCATGCCTCAGTGTAAGCATTGCTTGGTCAAACTTTCGGGCTGGCCCCAGTTAACCCGACATGTCCAAGGCCTGGGATGCCCTGTGCTTCGGAAGGCGCGTCTTGAGTCTCTGCCCAAGTCCGCAGTGCTGCCTGAAGCTGCTGTGCAACCTGCCAGGGATGAGCTTGCCCTCCCTGTGTCGGCATCCGTGTCTGCTCCCGTCGCTGCTGCACACACCGCAGGACCAGTGCCTGAGACGTCTAGGCCTCCTTTGCTGTTCCTGTCCCTGTGACCTCTAGGCCCCTTGCAGATGGTAGTGCTGTGGCTGCTACGTCTGATCGGGAGGCGGCCCCTTCCTCAGATACCACTTTATCTGTCGTGCCTCAGCTTACTGTGTCAGAGCCATCCATTGCATGTACAGTTCAGACTGCACTCCAGCCGACGGTTAACCTTCATCCAGGTGGAGTCCCACCGGCGCTATCGCACCTGCGTTTCTTCTGTGAGCCCGATATAGTGACTGCGGTGCACCAGGGCTGGGAAGCGGTCATGCATGTTCCTTTTGCTAAGGAAAAACTGCCGAATCACTGTCCTGTTTGCTTTCTTTGGGCTGTGGCTGGGAACGGTAACTGCAAAAAGCACATGTCTGCAAAGCACAAAGAGCACAAAGCCGCTATCAGCCGTATCCGGGCCGAGTGCAAAGCGGAGAAGTCTCGCTTTTTCGGACGTTCTGGGCACCCGTGTCAGTACTGCGCCCAGACCATTGACCAGCCCATTCGTCATGCCGAAGCGTGCCCTGTCATGTTTGGTGCTAAATTTCTTGTGCATCTCTTTCAGGAGCATGGCGGAGATTCTGGAGGACCCGGTGACGCAGCAGGTAGGCTTTTGGCAGCACCTTCTCCCCAGCGCCTCCCCGACTCTGTTGGCGGCTCCGAGCAGCGGGCAGCCCCAGACGAACCAGCCGAACAAGCAACGAAGGCTCACAAACCCGGCCGGCAAAGGGCAGGGCAACGGCCGCCAACAGCGTGGCCAAAAGCGGCAGGGGGCACAGCTGAACCAACAGGGCTGGGGCTGGAATCCGCAAGCCAATCAGCAGCTGAATCTCTCAGTGATCGTGCCACTTGTGCTTCGCATGATGCTCAGACAAGAAGACGAGCTCCAGCTGTTGCGGCTAGACAAAGCCTTTTGCTTGTTTGTGGACCCGATTCAGGGCGAGGGTTGCATCCTCCAGGCTCTCTTTCGGATCTCCCAGGCTTGGAAGACCCAGCGCGACACGGATCCTTCGCAGACCACAGCCCCTCTTCGGGTTGTGCTGTTGGAGGCTCTCTTGACCGAGCTTGGCAATCGCCTCAAGCTGCTCCGGAGCAAGCAGGAAGCGATCGACACGGCGGTCACCAACCAGTGGCTGGTCAAGGACGGTGCTCTGCACAAGTGGCAGTTCCAGAGCTGGGACCCGGTCACGGCCAAAGTGATCCTGCACCCCAAGAAGCTGCCATTGGAGATGGCAGTGGTGGAAGAGAAAATCCAGGAGGCGACAGCCTTGTGTCGAACCGAAGGCCTCCTGCACCGGTTTCACGCGACCCGGCCCTTGAGCGAGGAGCCGAAGTCCCCGCAGACGGTGTTTCTCCTACAGGTGTCCTTGAGAGGCGATGCAGCCAACAATCTGCATGCCATCTTAACGGAGCTCTCCGAGAGTGCAGTGTGGCGGGTCTTGAACATTCGCCTCCGCCCCGAGCGGCTTCAACGCTCCCAGCTGGCGAAACAGCTGGAGTCGTGCCTCAAGAGTTTGTGCTCCGGCTGCAACTGCGCAATGCTGGCAATCACTGTTATATGAACTCTTTGATCATTGCCATGCTTTGGGTAGCCACGCATCCTGTTGGCACACAGGTTGAACTCTTCGGGGGACTTCTGACTTCCGTCAAGCCGTTGCTTCAAGGTGGCACCTTTGCACTCATGGACTTGTTCATGTGGCGCATGTTTGTCCAAGCTTGGCCAAACCCGTCGCTGCAGCATGATGTGCCAGAGTTTGCAATGTACCTGCTGCGCAAGGCTGCTCCGCGTGCCTACACAGGCTTCTGGTGCGCTTGGGATCCGGGAGCGCCGCGCTCTCTGAAGGAAAGGGGCAGCACACTTGCTCCAGTCATTTTGGACCCCATTCCGCCGGAGTGCATTCTGCAGGATGCAATTGCTGCGTGGGAGCATGATCATCTGGTGAGAGGCCTTAGTGAGATTCCGAGGTGCATCATGTTCCAAGTGCGTCGTTTCAGTGTTGACAGTGAGGGCCGTGTTACTAAGCAGTCTGTTCCTGTAGCGATGCCTGAACTCACTCTGCAGCTTCCGGCCGGTGAATGTCCTACTGAACTGCATAGGGTTGATTATCGTGTGGTTGCTGTTGTGGCTCATTTTGGGAACACTC
>CAJNDV010021424.1:0-25970 GCA_905221635.1 Symbiodinium sp. CCMP2456
CCCCCCCCCCCAAGCCTGCCCCTCGAAACCTGGAAAAACCTGCCAAAACCCCACGGTCACGGTTGACGCCGCGAGCATAAACTGCACCACGAATTTTCAGGGTACTTACTGTAACTTGAAGACTATTCTTATTCCTCAGTTGCTCGTCTTTGCAGTAGTCTCCAGGTAACGGGCAATCCGTCCCGTACATATAGTTGCATCCGGTTTCATTCCGTGGTGCTACAGGTTTTGACATCCAAAGGTCGGTGTCGCGATGCTCACCATGATTCTGTTAAGGCGGTAATGATTATGAGCTTCACGTTGATGGGGATGCCGATGTCAATGACATTCGGAGATGCGGCATTGGGGAGAGTTGGTTTAATGACACAGCTCAGATTGTTAATTAACCTTGTCCAGGGTTTCAGGGGTTTTGGAGCGCAGCTTTTGCGTCCCATGTTTGGGTTCTCTGGGGTTGAGTGGGCAAAGGGAAGTGGACGGGGCGTGAGCGCGTGATTGCCTTAAGGCCTATAAACCCTAAACCCTTATAGGAATTGACGAGCCTGGAGATGAGAGCCTGCATTCCTAAGACGCAACTGGGAGCCCGACCACTGAACCCCCACTTGCTCTCGAGGATGGGACCAAAGGAACCGGTACTGCGGAAGGGGCAGGGCCTCCACCGCAGAAATACTCGGAGGCGGTTTGGGTTTTGAGGGCGCTTTTCAAGTGAACCCTAAACCGGTGCAGGGCCTGTGATATCAGGATCGACGTTTTGCAGTTTCACCAAAGCCGACTTCAGACCACAAGCCTCGCCTGCATTGTCCGAGTGTGAGAGCCGAAACCCGATTATAAACCTAGTGTTACGTGTCGGGGACAAGCAATCCGAATCTCTGGGTTTCTACACGCGAAACTCGAGCACACGGAGAAGGTCCCTTTAACAGAAACGTGACAAGATTTTAGAGTTTAAGAACCTAAATCCCTACCCATAGGCCCCATAGTAGTTCCTTTTTGGGACTACCTTACAGGATTCTAAATATGAACCCCCAAAAGGAACTACTATGGGGCCTATGGGTAAAGCCAACTATTCATTAATCCGTCAGCGTCAAGCCCTTTAAAACGCTTAAAGCCTGCACCCCATAAGAGCTGCACCCTAAACCCTAGACCAAACAATAACCAACGTGTAAAAGCGCTAAACCTTGAATCTAAGAAGAGTATCCCTAAGCCCTATAAACCTTAGAAGCCCTGAACCTCTTAAGTATTGAGGCCAAGTTCGTTTAAGAGTCAAACGCGCTTTCTCGGCCTGAGCTTTGGACTGTAATGTTTATACAGGTTTCCTGTGTCAGGGGAGTTTGGCGTTTGCGGGTCTATAGGAGTTCGTGAGTTTTATAGGTTCTCAAGCTTTGTGCTTTTATAGGGTTCCTGAATTAAGAGATGGACTTTGCGAATAGTAGCGGCATTTGCTCGGAAGGCATGTTGGGAGAAGCCGCGGCAGGTGCCTTGCATGGGTGTGGGGCCGGGGGATGGGAGTATGGTTGGAAGATTTGTTTGGGGCACGTTGTGTTGCAACTTGAACCGCCTGGGCACTCTGCATACGTCCTAGGTAGCAGGTATTGCGAATCAGGCCTTTTCCTGATGCAAGCTCTCGGCACTTTAGCACTTAAGGGCTAGCCCTTTGTTTAGGGTACGGCGGCAGAAACAAAGTGGCCGAGTCACACCCCGCGCCCTGACGATTATTGTGCAAACCCATCCCTTCTCTTGACGGCGAATCACAGGAGTCCGAGTCCGGAGCACGACGCACTCTAATTAAACCTCTAACCTCTCCTAATCTACAGCCAAAACCCCAAACCCCAACAGCCTCTAAGCTCTTAACCCCAAATGGGTAGTTCTCTGAATGAGGGGCCCTTTTAGGGTCATGTTTAGAAGGGTGCCGTACAGTTTTTGGGGCCTAAAGGGACCCTACCTTAGAGAACTACCATCCCTAAATTCCCGGAAACCCTAAACGCCTAACCCCTAAACCCGAAAACCCTAAACCCCTAAACCCGAAAACCCTAAACCCCTAAACCCGAAAACCCTAAACGCTTAAGTCAAAGCCCTAAAGCCGAACCACTGCAAGATCCAAGCCCCCGCGGAAAAAATCTTCAACCGCTTAGCCTCAAGCCAAAAAAGAACTCGAAGACCTGAAGCCCCAAGTCAGTGAAGGTCCTAAGAAGACCTGTATAAGTTACCACAACTCCAACCCGAAAGCTCGCAGGTTTTGGGATTGGCGAGTAGAAGCCTGAATGGTCATCAACACTTGGATACTACTATTGCTGTACATTTTAGGGTTTTGAGTCTAGGGTTTAGAGTTTTAGGGTTTAGGATTTTACTTCCACTTGTTATGCGGCTATAGTCCCTCAGCCCTACTAGTAGTCCTTCTAGCACCCTTTATGGCTCTCAATGGGCCCTATTCCAATTATTGACGGTTCAGCTCTAACCTTAAGCCGTACAAACCCTAAAACCTAAACCCGAAACCCTACTTGGAAGGTCGGTAGTTACTTTATAGAGTTGTAAGATGTTATCAATATCACTCCTGCAATTAGGATTCCGTTGAACGGCACTTATAACTCTAGTGGTAACCTACTTACTTAAGCCCTAAACCCTAGAACTCTAAACCCCATAAACAGGGGAGTAACTAGAGTTTCGCGTGGATAGCTTTGGTTGTTTCAATTCACCAAGACCTCGAACCACATGCCTCGCCTGGACTGTCCGAATGTGTGCGCCGAAGCCCTAAACTCAAAGCCCTTGACCCCAAACCTCATAATTCTAAACCTGTAGCCCTGGAGCTCTAAAGCCTAACCCCAATACAATTTTGACCCGTAGCTTAAACCCTAAACCTTAGAACTCGAAACCCCTTAAACCCGTAAACCCTAAACCCCTTAAGCCCGTAAGCCCTAAACCCTGGAACTCTAAAACAAACCCTAAGCGCTAGACCCCTAAACACCTAGATCCTAAACCCCTAAACCCTAAACCCTGCACCCCTAAAAGCCTGGAGGAAACAGGACTGAAGCTGGTCGGAGACCTCAGCCAGGCTGGTTGGCAGTGCCTGGTGCGGCATTGGGCCTCGAAAGGTTTAGGGCTTAGGGTTTAGGTATCATGAGGATTGTGCGTACTTAGCCTTGGGCATCTCGCCACGGGCCGCCACGAGTGCGATGTGCTACGAGGGACATTGGCCGGGCGAGGTCCAATCAAGCCTGCGTAAAAGGGTTTAGGTGTATAGTTTATAGGGTTTTAGGGTTTCAGGCTTGAGGGTTCAAGGTTTTTGGGGCTTTAGGGCGTATGGGGCCGGGTTTAAGTTTTAGGGCTTATAGGGCGTATGGAGCTTGGCTGAAGGGATTCCAGACTTAGTGCAGTGCAGTCCCTGCGAAGGCTTCAGGGCTTGAGCGTTTGATGGTTTTGTCGTTTAGGGCTTTAGGGTTGGAGGGCTTCAGGGGTTTAGGTCTTGACGGGCTTTAGGGCTTTAAGGTTTGTTGGTTTTAGGGTTTACGGTTTAGGCAAAGTGTGGGGCTTTAGGGTTTGATGGTTCAGGGTTTGAGGGTTTTGGAGGGTTTAGGGCTTTAGGCTTATAATAGAGTTTAGGGCATTACAAATTAGTTAAGGATTTGAGAGTTTCCTGCTATGGTTACGGCTTTCAACTTCTCTGAAGCCCACGTCAAACTGAGTTCCTTCAGGCAGCAGAGTCAGTAGAGGTCCTCGAAAAGAGCCTCAATTGTTGACTATCAAGGAGCTGTTACACCCGTGCATCATGAAGGAGTCTGAGTCATGGGACGACCGTCTTTGCAGGTTTCGTCGGCGGCACGTGCTTAATCCTTACAGCAAGCCCTACCTGGAAAGGCTGGTGTGTATCGATTTCCGCCACTTCAAAAAGTGCCGCATTCGAGGGTTCAAAACCGCCACTGGCCCGAGGGTGCAATGTTGCATGGTTTATGGGTCCTTTGATCTATCCAGCGGTCGGCTGAGAAAAGCTTCCAGCTTTCCCACATCCTGAAGCATGCCGTTAAATCTCGCTGATTGCAAAGTTGCACATATCTGGTGTTCTAGAGGAAATACGGCGCATACATGCGCCACCTCATAACTGTGACAGGAATTATGCCCGCTACGTTGCAACTACAGCATGAACTGCTGCCACTGTTGATTGCTGCAGCCTTTTATAGGCAACTTAGGCGCAGAATCCCAGGCTGGCTTGTGGACGATCTTCGAGTTCTCATTTTCATTCAGAAGAAGTCCCAAACCTGAAGGCCTAGGGTGTAGGATCTTAGTGTTTAGGCAGTCGGCCCCAGGTATGTCCTCACAGATGACAGCCGCCGCAGCTATGCGGCATACTTGCCCACGCCATTCTCGAAGGACCAGACGAGGCCCCAACATTGCGTCGAAATTAGCTTTTACGAGTTCAACTCGCATCAACATGAGCACAGTGCTGCACAGCAAGCAGTGTACTGGCTGCATAGGTGCGGTGTAACCTTGAAGTCTTCAAAAAGTTGCTGACCTGCGTGCATGTAGGTTGAGCTGTGTCGGAGCCTTCTCCTATATGTGCCCATCAACTCTTACAAGTGTTCCAGTTTCAATGTTTCGAGCCGCAATCTCAAGAGAGAGCATCGACGCTAGATTTGTCCTACTGGCGGAACGCTTCTGGCATCCGTTTTGGTTGTGCGCCGTGCTTCTGCGCAGGCTATTCTTCAATTCCATCAAGGACCGCTGGCCTGGGCCAGACAAAACACAAAAAATGCACACAAGCACTGTCAAACCTTCAGAGCCTCAGGCCCAAGAAGGGCAGGGTTTGGCGTTGCCGGAGCCCATCCTGATTTGAACGTGAAGAACTCCGGGACCCCAAAACCGCATGGACAGCAAGAGTCTCTAATTTAGGGACCTTATTTTGTTAAACAGGGTTTGGGGGTATATTGCAATACTAGAATTATACTACAAGGGGCCCCCCAAATCCTGTTCTTATTATTAAGGCCCCTACCGTAGATGTAGTCCCCTTGCCGGAGCCTTGTAATTACCCCTAATAGCCTAACCGCACATGCTAGGCCCTCAGCCCGTGAGCCCTACTTGACATACCACAAACCATTCCAAAGGATCCCTTTCTACTTCCGTGGGTGCTGAGAAAAAAATTCGAAGCCCTACCTGGACCCTAAAGAACCTTCCTGTTCTAGGGCTCCTTATTCTGGTTTCCTTATGAAAGGCCATAAGACGGTAGGTTAATTATTTAGGGTCCAGGTAAGCCCTGTAGACCTTCAGCCCTGAGCCATAGAGAGTCTGAGCCCAGTGCTAAACCTAAATCGCTAGCCTTCTCTCACTGTCAGCCCACAACGAGCCGAACATGTGTTTACAGGGCCGGCTGTGCCCTCGAAGCCTTAATCGCGACTGAATTTCGGAGCTACAGTATTCCGTAATAGTCCTAAGCTTTCTTGAGACGACAAAACCCGATTCCATTTGTCCATGCCCTTTCCCTGAAACCTTCCACCCTATCAGCTGTAATCCCTTCTGTAAACCTCTTTGTCAACACAGCCCTTCATTTGTTATTCCTCGTGAATCCCTGAATAATCTTTGACAGCCGCGTATGAGTCTGGAGGATGGTACCGACTGGAAGCAGCCGGAGGGACCGAATGGACCCATTCCCCGCAAGACGGCACTTGGGCATCCTAAATCCCTTCGGGGCACAGGGAGGTTTGGGTTCAGGGTTTAGGGTTTAGGGTTCGGGTTTTGTGGTTTATGGTTTAGGGCCAAGGGTTAAGGGGTTGCTCTTGGTTTAGGGTTTGAGGTCCAGGGTTCAGGGCTTAGGGCTGATGGAAACGAGTGCACAAGGTGAGGAGCAGAGAGATCGCGGTCTTGTTTTCTCCGTAAACCAACCTTTCACACTCCTGACTAACTGAGGCATGGATGGTCTCGCCAGGGGGCTGCAGCTGCACTTATCGATATGGACGAATCGAGGTCGAGGTGCGGATGCCTGAACCCTGCGCTTGAAAAACCCAACCCTAAAAGCCAAGAGTTGTAAAGACATCAGAAACCAACAGTTTTTAAGGTTTACGGTTAGCGTGTAGGGTGTAGGTGAGTTTCTTTTTAAACTACTTGGCTCAAAAGAGCAAAATATAACACCAATCAACAAATCGAGGTGACTCAGCTCGTGCCTTTGAGCCCAAAACCCAACTTTCACGGGTCTCCGGCTCTTCAGGGTTGGGCTTAGGATTTAGGGTTACGGGTTTACGGTTGGTTTGTGGCCTTTTAGGGTGCTGTGATCTTTGCACTTGAGGGCATAGGATTCGGAAAAGAAGTTGTACACTGAAGAACGCTGACGAAGAGACTGCCCGCTCTTCTTAGTAACGCCTTAGTCTAAGTGCAATCACAGCGGGTTTCTCCATCAAAACCTTATAAACCCTAAACCCTGCTTTCGCCCCGTACCAGGAACCCTCGCCTAGGCATGTCCGAGAGTGAGCGCTGAAACCCTAAACCCTAAGCATTTCAGAGTTTGGGAGCCTGAGGCTTTCAGATTGTCGCGGAGCCGAACGAAGTCATGCGCTTTTTCGGGTTTAAGGTTTAGGGGCTTTTTGGTTTCGGACACACCGCCCCTCCCCTACTCCACTCCAGAGAAGATGGGCCCTTTTGAGGCTGTGCCATTTCCGGATTGGATGCTGACTCTTGTCTCTTAGACCGAAGTGCGGGAAGCCAGCAGCGAAGTACTGAACCTAATTGTTTGAAGACCGCTCGTGTCCCAAAGTTCGTCGCAACAGCCCTTAGTTCCTCAGGCTTAGTGCCAGGACGTGTAGGGGCTAAGGGTCTCTGAGGGAATCCTTCCTACGATTCAAGACGTTAGACCGTAATTTAGCGTCACACGGCCTCCTCAAAATTTCTCAGGAAAGAGCTGATCGGGACCTTGTAGTAAGTTGGCACAGATCCCCACACACACACACACTTAACTGGTGGTCTGATTGTCGAACACCCTGTCTAGTTCCCCCAATGAATGCTTCCTAAGTTCCTCCCCAACCTAAAGAGTTCACTTCTGCTCCTTTCCTACAAGCCTTATGCCTGAGGACTCTGAAGGTGATGGGCTTGCTGCTTAGTAGGATTCAGGGCTTCAGGTGCAAGTTCAGAGCTTTACAGTTAGGTTCTTGAGCCAGCCAGAAGTAACAAGGGACGCACCACACACAATAGCCCAAACGGGGCAGCCTCAGGGCCCTCAAACCGCCGAGCTTTTTTACCAAGATCCCGAATCCAGACCTCTGCATGCAACGGCAGCGAGAGAGAGAGAGAGAGAGAGCGAGAGAGAGAGAGAGCGAGAGAGAGAGAGAGAGGGAGGGCGAGCAGAGCCTCACTCATAAATGAAAACACAAAGACAAGAGGACAAACGACACCCAGGAACCTGAATTAGCAAGCGAAAGAGAGTCCAGCGAAGCATAAGTGTTGTTAAGCAGAAAACGAGAACAAGCAACTTGAGAACACGAAGCAGAGGAGCTTTATTCCAGAAAGAACTCCTTGTGGACCCAGAAACAAAGCAACGCGACTCCCAGGAACCTCATGGCCAGCATTATGCCTATGTGCGGCTTCACCGACCGGTCCATGTGGCCGAACTCTTGCGCCGTGGCTGCCTGTCAGTCCTGCTAATACCCGAAACCCTAAACACTAAACCCAAAACCCAAAACCTAAACCCTAAAACCCTAAGCCCTAAACCCTAAAACCCTAAACCTTAAACCCCAAAACCCTAAACAGTAAACCTCTCTCTAGGGTTTAGGTGCAAGGGCCTGGCTTTGGAATTTGGGGAACAGGGCTCGGGGTCTGAGGGCAAAACCTAAGACTGCTGACATCTAAAGCGCCCTATTCAGAGTTTAGGGTCTAGTTAGGTTCCCAGCAGAGGCTCTTGCAGGCTGGATGCAAAAGGGTTTAGGGTGTACACCGTTAACGCCTAAAGCACCGAGAAGGATTGTAAAATTTACCGAGGGACTGATTTGCTTGGTTTTAGCTAGGATCCGGGCTGGTTAGTAATTAGAAAGGACCAGGCTGGCTAAACGTTGCAACTCCTGGACCCATGAAGCGACATTGTTTTCAATCGGACTTTCGGACACTTCGCACGGAGGTGACATATTAATTTGGAGCTACTTTTCTTCACGTTCTACATGGAATAGTCTTACGGGTCTTATATTCTGCACCCTAGCGCGGCAAACGGAAACCCCGACAATGCGATCCCAAGAAAAGCTTGGCTGCTTATGTCAGCACGCAGGATGGGATTTGCGTTCTGTCCCTCTCTCCCTCTTTCTCTCTCTGTTGCTCTCCACACCCTAAACCCGAAACCTCACTGTAAATCCACCCCAATCGGCGCCAATCGGTACAAACTAGAGGTGAAAGCAGATAAAGCACACAAGCAAACAAAGACCTCCCACGCACATACACATCTGAATCTGACTTTGTATAGTGTATCTGTATATACATATATCACATATATATATATATATATGTGTGTGTGTATATATATATATATACATATATACACACATAACAGTTGTAGAAATATGTGCATGTATGCATTCACTTCGAAAGATTCAAGTATATGTGCACCTGGGCGAAAGCAAAGAGCCAAGCCCGCAGTAGCGAGGCAATCTCAACCTGTACGAGGATGGCGGTATGTCGGTAGGCTGGCATTCGGATGACGAGAGCCTGTTTCAGGGGATGCTTGGCTTCATTGTTAAGGATTTGCAGGGCTCCTGCAAATTTTGCGGGGGGTCGGACATTCATGTCCAGGGTTCTGCATACAGGAAGGCTTAGCTGCCGAGTAGGTAAGCAGTAAGTTTCCCCGCCTTGTTGAAGAGCTTATTGTTATTTGGGTGCGAGGGAACTCAGCAAATAGGAGTAGGTGCAGTCAGCCCAACTTGTAGGGAGCATCAAATGGTGGTGGCGGCGTGCCTGGTAGACCTTAAGATCCTAAGACCCAGGCAAGAAGAGCAGGCATTTCGATGCAGGGCTTATAGGGCATAAGCACTATAAGCTGTAGACCTTGAACTCTTCAATCAGAGGACAAGTGTTGGGCACGAGATCTGGTCGATGATTGCAGACACCACGTGGGCACGGTTTGAGGAAACGTTTGTATCGGCCTTGTTGCTAAATTAGGACTACCGCATCTGAGGGTCCTTAGCAAAAGACACTCCGTGGTGCAACTTGTTTTGCTGAAACTCCTGTGTTGGGCTTCCTGTAGCTTCTGGTGAATGCAGACGAAGCTCTGATCCTATAAGTAAAAATCATCATGCGATATACTTGCAGAAAACTTGTTGCAACTACTCCTAGAGTGAAGATGATGCCAGCGACTTCTTTGAGCTTGCATGTGGTCGCACATTTGTGCTCCCTGCGCGAATTCCGGCCTGGAACCCTGCTTACTGTCCTTCAGTTGCTACAACGGAGGGGGGGGGGAGGGCGTGATAAGGGGGCTTTTGCAGTGTCTGCCTGTTGAGCCTAAGATCCGTTATGGTGGGAAACCCTAAGCTAGGAAAATCTGACGACCAAACTGCTGGAGGACAAAGTCTCTGCGCTTCAGCCGTAGTTCTTGAATCCCAGTTCTTGATGGTTGGCATTCGTTGACCTTAGCCCTAACCCTAACCCGAAACCGGCAGACGGCCAGCCAGGCAGATCACCAACAAAGCTTCACTTGCTCAAGCTGGTAATGCACGAAGCAGCCAAAGTCCTAGGTGCTCGAAATACTAACATCTAAGCAAGCTGTCAACCCTCACAGCAAAAGCTCTTCTGAAAAAGAGGCCTATATATGCAACTTGTACGAGCACACGGAAAAAACGACTCCTAACCGTTTGAATCCTGAACCGCAAACCCCACAAACCCCAAACTCAGGAAGTTCATCGACGTGCGAATCATCTCCCTGTCTCTTGGGGCAAGGAGGCCTGTGGGTCCCTTATAATTCAGGTTTTAGGGTATAGAGGCCAGGGTTTAGGGTTTAGGGCGGTCATCAAGTCCGGTTGCAAAAGGGCTTCGGGTTAAGGGCACAGAGTTTCGATAGTCTGGAAAGTGCTGCTTCCCAGCTGATTGGCAGAGTCTGGGTTTCAAAAGGGTATAGAGTTCAGGGTTCGGGATTGGGAGTTCAGGGTGGCGGGTTCAGGGTTTGTAGTTCAAGGTTCAGGCCAGGCTTCAGGGAATCCGGCTTTCAGGGTTTAGGAGTCCTCTATCTTAATGGTCTAGGACTTCTATAGGGCCCTAAACCTAATCCGGCTCAGGGATTAGGAGGTTTGAGTTGTGGCCCCGAGCCCTGACGCCAGTAGACCTAACACACTGAGCCCCAAAGCCCTGTAAGACGTAGACGTTTTAGGGTGTAGGGTTTAGTTCCCTAAAGCCCTGTAAGACGTAGATGTTTTAGGGTGTAGGGTTTAGTTCCCCAAAGCCGCGTAAGACGTAGATGTTTTGGAGGGTTTAGGGTTTAGTTCCTTAAAGTCCAGTAAGACGAATATGTTTTTGAGGGTTTCGGGTTTAGTTGATCCTAGTTTACATGTTTGGGGTTAGCTAAGCCCGAAGCTGCAGGGTAAAGTGATGCTTTGACTACCTTGATAGGGTGAGAGCTTTTGGGCGAGCCGGGTATTTCAGGCCCGGAACAGGCGGCTTAGTGGTGGAAGCTTCGTTGTTGTCAGGTTTCAGGTGCAATTCTTCGCTCTTGTGTGACACTCTGTGGAACTTCATGATCCCATGCCCAGATCCGGGGTTTGAACTGGCGACCCAGGGACAGACGGATTCGGGTTTAAGGGTTAGGGATTGGGTAACCATCAGAGCTGGCGTATGGAGCTTGGCTGAAGGGATTCAGGGCTTTGTGCATTGCAGTCCCTGCTCAAAAAAAACCCTAAACCCCATTCACATAAGGGGTTATAGAGATTAGGTCCAGAGGCCTGGAATGACCTGGAACCCAAAAGCTCAAATGCCAGACCCTTGACTCTAAATCGCAAGCGCACCTACCCACTCACCCATCGGCATTTGCATACAGGCTAAGGTGTAAGAGGGGGAGGGACAGAGAGAGAGAGAGAGAGATAGCCAGAGGGAGAAATCACCCAATTCTTCAACATTTCAAAGCAACTCTTGGGTCTTGTTCATTTACCTGGCTGTTCTCATCAGTACTGTGGTATGCTACTGAAGTCGCATTGTGGCAGTCGTCGAGCCTGATGAAAATCAATGCCATTTCTATAGCTGTGTGTATTCCAAACCCTAAAATCCTAGACCCTAAACACCTAAACCCTAAACCCAATCATGAGTTGTGTTGCCAGTCTTCGGCCGGGAGGAAATTTGAGCTTCGAGCAAACTGGCCCGGTGAAGCTGAGAGGCCGCTGCGTAGTGAGCCTCGTCCACATATGGAGGGGTCGGTTTTAGGGTTTAGGGTTTCACATCTCGAATACCCAACCCATCAACTTGCCTGATTCTTATGGTTGAGGCTGGCTCGTACAAGGGCTTCTGGGGTACTACAGTGGTTTTGAAGGGCCCACAAGCTTTTCTCAATCTTCAAGCCCGAGTCCGAAACCTGAAACCCCCAGTCCTACAGCCACCACCCTAAACCCTGAACCCCAGAAACCTTGAAACACTTAACCCTGAGCTCCGCAGCCCGGAACCTCCAGAAAGCTTCCCTCAAGCCTGTGAGAAACACCACAAGCTCAAGACCTAAAGCCAAACTATAGACAACCTGCACCCTACGCACTAAACCCGAGGTAATGTTGGCCGACGGGGACATGATGACCATGGAGGGAATGACGCAGAAACACTTCCAACATCGCGTCCCTAAGGACGGCGCTCCTGTCTCGGTTCGGTTCTTGGGGGGGGGTCCTAACTTTTCAATCGGTGTCCTGAGGTTTCCCAAGGTTTTCCTATAAGGCTGCAAGATTCTCGGAAGTTTTTTCGCATAGTTAGCTAAACAGTTCCTTAAATGTGTGTTCGACTGTTGTTTTAGATTTTAGTTCCCTCTGAGTCTGGGACAGGGCTCGTTTCCGGGGCTGAGACTTTATAGGCCCATCGGATCGGGTTTCCCCCTGATAGTAAACGGGGGGGGGGGGTATTTCTCCCGCGCAGGCTTTTGCTCCTGCTGCTGCGTCTCGTGCGCCTAGTCCTGATCTTGCTCTTACTCCCGCTATTGTTTTTGCTTTGCTGTTGCTGCTGCTCTTGCTCTAACTCCTGATCTTGCCCTTGCTTTTGCTCTTGCTCTCACTGTGCTCTAGGGGTATTTGGAGCCTCGAAACCCTCCCCCCTAATTCAGAATAGGTTTTAAAGGGCAGGGATTGTTTCGGGAGGATTTGCCCCAATGCGTTTTCATTATTACAGGCGTGTTTAATTTAATGGGGAATCGCTTATAGTGTTCTTAGACTCGTTTTAGACTCTCTGTGCAGCACTGGAGTTCTTTCTTGCTGGCGCCACATTGTAGTCGGTGTATATTTTCGGGCTTGTTGCGAGCGCACAGCCTAAACCCTCGTTTCAAATGCTCAAGCTCCGAAATTTGAAAGAAGCGCGCCTGCCCAGAACTACCCCTCGGTTTTGAGGCTTGGGGCTGTTTTGGCCTAGGTCTTCGTGAAGTAACCCACTAAACTCGTTGAAGGAGGGCCACGTCGACGGCCCCCGGATCAACCTCACATGGAGATGGACGGCCGGAGCCGGAAGGGGAAGTGGAATGGGTGATTCAGGGTTCAGGGTGAAATGCACAGCAAATCGCGGATTTGTTTTGGATTGAAGTGGGGGGAGTAGCATTCTAAACCCTATAAACCCTAAACCGTGTGTACTGAAAAATGCGCGAACCCGAGTCCTACGCCGGAGCTCGTTGAGGCCATTAACTGAAGCTTTAAGGCTTACCTTAACCCACCAGAACCTACTTTTTTGTAGGGTCCCTATAAATCCCATATTAGGGTTTATAATAAGAACCTACAAAAAAGTGGGTTTTTGTAGGTTAAGGTAGGGCTTTTGGCGGAGACGCAGCAGGCCAGTGTCAAAAGGGTTTAGGAGTTTATGGTTTAGGGTTTCTTCTTCAGGGGTACCCGGCAGTTGCAATAGTCCTGGATGCAACAGGGTTTCGGGTTTAGGGTTTAAGGCTTTGGGTTTAGGGTTTAAGATTTAGGGTTTAGGGTTTAAGGTTCAGGGTTTAAGGTTTAGGGTTTAAGGTTTAGGGTTTAGGGTTTCGTGCTGCAGGATTCGACTAAAGGGTGGCCCGAGTCTCAGCTCAGTATCCGACCCCAAAACCTCCAATATAGGCGCCTTTAGTAATTAGAATATTGGGTTTGGGGCTCCTTATAGTGTATAAGAAGGAACCCTAAGGGATAATAGTGGTAATTAATTAGGTTTCTATATTACACCTCGAACCCCTAAGTTTTGGTGGTACATACAGTCCCACCTTGAGCAGGAGATCCGTCTCTGGAAAGTCAAACCCTACTGAGTAGCACCTACTTGGAGGCTTGGGCTACTTACTAAGCAGGGTCACACATACCCGGAATTAGGGGTTACACCCTAAACCCCAAACCCGAAACCTTAACCCTAACATAACCATGGTTACCCTAAAGAAAGCTTACTTTTGTCCCAACTTACCAGGTCACTCGGTCCTTTGATCCTCTACCTGCAAACCCGGCTTCGGGGCTCAAAGTTGTTGCGCAACCCTGCACCTTAATTAATAACCCCTATAAGCCCTTTTTGTTTAGCCCTAAACCCTGAACCGTAGTTATTATCCGAGATGTGAGAGAGTAAACCGCAAGTTTCGATCAAGCCAGGTAAAGCACACCCCCCGCTGCCCAATGAGCCGGCAGCGCCGCTTCTGACAAGGCCCCGGGGCGAACACACGGGGCCTTCACGAATTGAGGGATTAGGGTGATTCTTAGGGTTGAACAGGAGCCCCCCCTCAAGTAAGTAGCCTTTCTTGGAGACCTTATGGTCTGTAACAGAGGATGTTTCGGCTGAAGTTTATTTTTCTTTCGGGCGGGGGGAGTATCGGAATTCAAGAAGAAGAGTCTACGTCTAAATGCCCTATATTCCGAGACACCGATCCCTACACCTCTAGCCCGGCGAAAACTTGATAATAATTATGTGAATGCTTAATAATGATGTCTCGTTATCGGCTCTGTGTGCTTGTACTATGATTATACATGATGTTACATGAATTTAGTTTCAAGCATTCACGCCCTTGTATTTAGCCGAACCCTAAACCCTAAATACCTTAAATCCAAAAGCCTGCACCCTGGACCCTTCCCGAGCCCCCCCAAGAATTCATGGGAGGTTTTGGCTCAGCCCTAGACGGAGATCGACTGAGCCGGGCCCGTCCTTAGCTGTAGTCTCTGCTGGTTCGGGCCTTGGGGGCCACGGGTTTAGGGTTGAGGGTTTAGCCGATTGAGGATTCCAGCTTGGGTTCAGGGTTTAGTATAGAAGCCTAAGTACTTCGCAATATGGGGCTCCTTGTTATAATCATACTATAAAGGTGCCCCAAAACCCCATTCTAAGTATTCAGGCCCCTACATTAGGGGATTAAATAAGGGGTTTCAGCTTCAGGGGTCGTGGAGCCCGCCCGAAATCCTACGTGGTCAGGGATTCCGGGTTTCAGGCTGCCGGTTTGGTTTAGTATCAAGGGTCCGAAGCTAAGTGCCTGTATAGTAGAATGTAGGGTTTCCATAATAGGACTTGCCTTAAGCCCTAAACCCTTACATTTTAGGATTTTGGGAAGTATCCCCCGCAACAGTACCTAGGGCCCTGTCGGAAGTCAGACCGTCAGGGTGTTGGTTTCGAGGCGGCTGCGGGTGTGAGGGGGTTTTCGACTCAAGATGTAGTGGTTTGGGCGCTTCAGTAGGTTTAGGCTTCAGGCGGTTTAGGGTTTCGGTTTTCAGAAAAGGATCTAGGGCTTTGGGTTTTGAGGGCTTTGGAGGTTCGGCGAACCTGAATTGAGCTGGGGATTGCCTGGTCTTCAGGGTTTCCGCGCCGTGGCCCCAAACCTATAAGCACCCGAAGCCCTCTACCCCTAGACCCTAAACCCTGAACCTTAAATCTCAAACCGTAAGACCTAAACTAGGGGCATCTTTCGGCCCCTGAGACGCTCCCAGCACCACGGCAGCTTGACACGGCTCTCTTGAAGGCTCATGGCCCCTAAACCCTAAACCCTAAACCCTAAACCTCTGCCAGCCTGCTTGATGATTACAGAAGTCTCAAATGGTTCGTGGCCACATACTTCGGGTTACCCCGTTTCTTCTAATCCTAGAACATCACAGAAAGCCAGACATTGTGTAGTAATATAGGGGCCTTAATAATTACCTGCATTGTTTTGGCCCTCATTATGAGTACAGTATAATGTAGCCCAAAACCCGATTCTCACTATTAAGGCCCCTACATTACCCTCGAACCCTCTTGAAATTGTTCACGCGGTTGGACGACCTTCTGCTGAGCGTGTCATCCCATGAGCCTTCAAGTTGTCAGTGACGGCTTTGAAAGAACCTACTGTCACGAGATGCTGGGCAGTATTGCTCGCCTTGCAAAGTTTCAGGTTGAAGGGTTGCACGTTCGGGATGTCCGTAGGATGTTCGTGATCTTCGTTGGTTGCAAGCCAGTGCAGCGAAGCTTCTGCACGGTGTGTGTGTGTGTGCCCTAATCGGGTAACCGAAGTCGGGTCTATAGTATAGAGATCCTGAGATTCAGGCCCTTAAAGAGGGGGTTGCATGAACCAAAGGTCGACTCTGCCACTCTTCTATTCTAACTCCACATCTTGTTCACCGTGAACACTTGGTCCCTGGGGGGTTTGCTTGAGCCAGGTTTTCCGCTTGATTCTGTCGTCTAAACCCTACCTTAGCCCACCAGAACCCACTTGTTTGTCCGGTGCCTATAAATCCCATATTTGGGTTTATAATATAGGAACCTACCAGAAAGTGGGCTTGGGTAGGTTAAGGTATGCCTAAAGCCTAAGCACAATAAGCTTTCGCCCTGGATCGAAGCTCGGACCATGGAGCTTTCTGCGGTGGGGTTTTCGGTTTGCAGCGTATGGCTTGCGCCAGAGCCCAGTTACCCACAGAGTATGACTGGATTTTGGGTACTAGAAGCTTTGTAACTATAAGGTCAGGAGCAGTAAGTCACTACGTAGGTAGCTAGGCTCCCCGGGTTGCCTTCGCAGCAGGGTGAGCATGTTCGCGTTTCAGTCAACGAGCCAAAAGCGGAGCTCACAGATGAAGTCCGTGTTGCAAAAAAAACAGCGGGATGGGCTGGATGCCTCTGTTGGCTTGGGTCTTCGATCTTGCAGATGTCGGGAATGTTCGAGTTCACGGAGTTATGGTCGACCCGGGTTTATTGTCTCTCTGAAACCTCGGCTAGGTTTCGACATCTTTCAGCTCCGATGCCCTATCTACACTAGGGCCCAGGCAGCAGCTCGTAAGTTTCATCGCCAAGCGGCCAGATCATTTATGGAAGAGCTCAGTGCCCAACCCGGCGCTATCCGCGAACCTGAGAACTCGCGATCCTGTCTCGCCCCGTGTGCATTCCGAAGGAAGACCGACTACATAAAGGCGAGCATGTCTACTTTGCAACAAAGGCCGAAGACGTCCTCACAGGAATGTCAAACTCACGCATCTATTAAGAACTTATAATAGCAAGGTCCGCCACCATATTATGCCAGCTGTGTCGCTATGAGTGCAGTACAATGAATCTCTTCCCACCTACCTCCTAGGAAGCGCGAATGTGCCCGAAATTTCAATGTTACTGTTACAATCGATCAGGAAAGCCTCCGTTGCCTGGCGGAAGCTTCCGCTACGCTGACGAGCAGCAGTTTGTATTGGCGTCCTCGGGCTCCGATTGATTTGGAGGTCTACCTTTGCTACCCCGACGTGATGATCCCACCTAGCCTGTCCCCAGACCCAAAGCCATCAAAACCTATCATACCCTCCACCCTCGCCCTTCACCAGCCGTGCAACAGGTTCCCACATTGTCACATATCAGATACTAGCAGCACAAGTCTAGGCACCCAGCCGGGCGATATAGACGAGATCAGCTGCCCAGGCAACATCGGCTACGACCACTTCTACATTCATGGCATGGACGGGGAAGTTCGGAATCGGGCGGTTCGGGCCCTTAGGAAGTTTGAGCGGTGGGTCTAGGGCCGGAGATTGGGAATGTCGTGTCTGGAGCATGCTGCCCCGACCTCCGCGAAAACTTGATGCGTGCTTTGTTGCCTTTGTCTTTGATTGTTTTCAGAGCGATGAGATTGTGGAGCACATGCAGGTCATTTTGTCAAGTGTTGGTCTCGGCATGTCTGTCGTATGGAATGCAGGAATATCCGGTTGTCAGCGATTTCGACTTCTCGCTTGGGGTGCCGCGGCCACGTGACGAGGCTGTGGGCTTGGCCGAACCGAACTCCCTGCCCCCCGAAGCCTCAAACCCCACTACGGGTCCTGCATGCCTCGCAACACTTCTCTGATCACAGAGTCCCCTGTACTAGCCATAGCTAGATATACTATAACATACTGCCGTAATTCTCTTAAAATTATGTAAGGTCTCTATATAAGTCTCATATTGTAGTTGCATAGGCATACCCAGACCCCCAAAAGGATCTAAAGAATAGATCCCCTGATTAAGATTAGGGACCCTAACTACTAAAGGGTACTTTATAGGAACCCCCTTAGGGGATCTATTTTTTAGATGCTTTTGGGGGTCTGGGTAAGGGCTACAACGGGATACTACAACTGCTACTCCCAACCCCTATACTGGACAGGGAGCACGGAAGGCACTAGCCAGAGAAACCAAGAGACCCAATAGGAATCCTATACAACAGGATCCTCCCTACATTGTAGCATCCTAAGTAGGATCAAGTGGGACCCTTCATGTCCCCTAAACTAGCAAAAAAACGCGAAACCCGAAGCCCCCCCACAGTAATCCCTAGGCTAGCCCCCTAAACCTCAAACTCTAAGCCCAGTCTAACCCTAAACTCCTAAACCTCCAGGTACCAACTATATAGGGCCTTAGGGGCCCTGGTACACTATATAGTAGGGTTTAGGGTTTAGGGTTTCGGGTTTAGGTAACTGGGGGAAAAAAGGGTAAAACCGTCGCCTTCGGAGGCTCACCTTTGGGCAGTCAAGGCCTTCTACGCCACCACCCGGAACATGATGCTCCTTACGACAGGCCAGGGAAGGTCATCGAGGGGCCTTACAGGATTTTAATACGGTTTTGGTATGTTATATGGTATGGTGCTTTTTGGAACCCTAGAGAACAGAATTGGTAGTAATTTAGGCCCCAATTGTAGGCTTTTGAACAGGTGTAGAGTTGAATAGGGTGCAATATAATGGCTTTCCTTAAGGCTCCATATTGAACCAACCAAAGGCATCATGGACCCACCAAAACCCTATCCCCCTTGTCTTACCCAGGCCCCTATGTCAGGGTGTACGGGTTCAGGGTTCATGCACGCAATGAAACAACAAAAATCATCTACTATAAGCCCCACAGAAAGGCACAAAGGCCCGAAAACAACCAGGTGAGCTCGATCAGGGATCTCTTCCCTCCGCCCTTGCGGCCAACCTTTATGCAACAAGGCCGCTGGGGCTCAGGGTGCAGGATTTAGAGTACCGTTTTTTGGTTTTTCATGTGCTGGTTGAGCCATGTTCGGACTATGATGCGGGGTTCGGGCCCCCTAAACCCTTATAAGACCCCTTGATTCGAGATTTCTCTTTGCGTTTGCGGGGTTTGAGCCCCCAAGGGTTTTTGTTGTAAGGGCAAATTGCCCTTCCTTTTTGGAGAACGGCTGGGATGGCAAGACGGGTGCCGCCGTATCGATAGGCCATACCTTCGCGTCGTTTTGAAGCAGAGCCCTCAACCGTTCAGGCACAACAAAAACTTGAACTTTGTATTTACTGTACAGGCCCCAGCCCCAAACCCAAACTTAGACTAAAGTCCTAAACCCGAAACCCGGAGCCCTGACACCTAAGCCCAAAACCCTAAACTCGAAGCTATCCCGCCGATCATCGCGCCCTGGCCCTGAACACCCGAAGTCTGAAGTTCTCAGCGGTTTAGTAAAGGTTTAGGATTCAGGGTTTAGGGTTGTTTTGCCTACAGCCTAGGCTTATAGGGCTCGTGCTCTAGGTTCTGGAGTTTTGGGGTTTAAGGTTGTAGTTCGCGATGGAAAGGACTAAACCCTAAACCCCAAACCCTAAACCCTAAACTCCGTGAACCCTAAAAGGATACCATGTTTTATGAGATGGGTTATACTTTCGGTAGCTTGGGCCCCCGAAGAGCCGTGGTGCCTTGCAAAAAAACCCGAGAGGGTCCATATACAGCACCATGAGGGAATTGGGCTTCAAAAGACCATCATTATTGTGGTTTTTGGTGGCTTAGTATATATGGACCCTCTAGGAAAACGATTTTGTCGTTTATAGGGTTTAGGGCTTGCAGGGTTTAGGGTTTAGGGCACCCGATTCATCAGCCGCTTGAGTGATGGTGCCTTAATGGGGGTTGCTGCAGTCAAGGGTCTATCATCTTAAGCCATGTGATAGTAGGATATAGCCTTTGATAGATGCTTCAAGGGGTGTGAGGGTCCATTGTTGGCTCGAGCATCTCGCCAAGCACTTGGTTGAAGTCTACCTTGAGCTGCCCCAACTTACGCCTTGAGTAAAGGTCATGAAAACTCAATATGAGGCTTTAGCGGCCTTGTGATAACACCATATAGACAGGCAGGTTGTGGTAGCTGAAAGTGTTTTGGCCCCATAGTATATAGATCAGGCTTTCTGGGCTCAGGGGCGCGGGGAACACTCTTGAAGGTGTAGTGAGCAGCACATGAATTTCGGTTAAGCCCGAGACCAACCCTAAAGCCCAAAAACCGTCGCAGGCATCAAGAGTCATCTTGTTTTCACACCGACTGCGCACATGGATCCTCGCCTGGCTTGTCCGAGTTGTGAGAGTGTAAAAAACCATGTAGCCCTCGGTGCTAAGAGGATGCCACTTTGAATCGTCGGCGTGCTCTTTCAACGGTTTAAGGTCAAGGGTTCGGATTGTTGGATAGAGTTTACGGTTTCGATGCTGTAGAAAGCTATCCGGAGTTTTTCATCCCTTTCCAGGAGAGCCCAGTGCCCCTCAAAAGAGGAATGCTCGGCGACCTGTAGCTTAGTGTGCGTAGGTCTAAGAAATCGGCGCTGGCCTCCCCGCATGAGAAGGCCATGGTTTTTCTGAAACAGAAGGAGAATTAGCAGAACCCGTGCTGCAGACCGCGCTCCTGAAGTACCTTCGCTTCCCTAACCCATGGCTGCCCCGGCTCTTTGTGTAGACGAGGCCACCAGGCAAAAGGTATTGAAACCCTTCTGACCTCGGAAGTCCAAAGGAAACGAGAGACACAGTGGTTGCCTCAAGTCCTTAAGCCCTAAATCCCTAAATCCCTAACCGCCAAGCCCCAACGGAGATGAGCAGGCGCTTGGTGAACGTGCCCTTCATGCTTCGCGAAGACTGTCTGGCTGTTGCGGAGGTCCTTGCCGCAATCACGTTTTTCGGCGTCGTGTTTAGGTTGCTATGGTTGCTGAGTATGGCGGTGCTCCAATTTCGTGATTCTTTCGTTGTCCAAAACACGAAGGTTTGTCCATGGGAGCGCAGCCAGAGCATGTACCAATGTGCCATGGGCGGAGCTCTAGCTGACAGTGCTGCACATTATCCTGAACTCTTGGTCCCTCAGCTCCCAAAACCCTAAAGCGTGGCTTCTGCAGGTTCTGATCATCAGTACATGGCGGGCTAGATAGTTCCTCGAGGGACGCAAGGCCTAAAGTCACACTCATAGTCCTCGCATCACTGGGTTTAGGCTTTTGAGGTTTAGGGCTTCTGCTTTCGGTTCCTCCAGGACCTTCAAACCCATCCTAGTCTTAACCTTTAAGTTTATCAACCCTGAACCCTGAATGCTACTAGTAACCCCTGATACCACAAACCCTAAGCCCTCATCGTAATCTGTGAGCTCCGAACCGAACCCTAATCCTAAGCTCTAGCCCCCCTGAATTTATAGACCTTCAACCTCGGTCGTGAAATCTTGAACCCTCCTAACCTGCACCCCGAAGCCTAGACCCTGACTTCTGAACCTTACAGCTTGAACGGTGAACCCTACTACACGGGCCATACTACCCGTACGTGGTAGAACAGAGTTTAGAGTATAGCAGCTCTCAGTATGTATGTACTGATTACAAGGTGGCGGACTGATTGCTACTGGTTCAGACCCAGTCCAGATCCCTTGTTTTGTTCAATATGAGGTATACAGGCTCAGGCATATCAAATGCAAATCGTCGTGAACTATTCAACCCCTCAAACCTTGAAACCCTTATGGTAAACGAACGCATAAATGGTAACCGTCACTGTTCGAGCCCGAGAGCCACCAGGGCTCCCCCAGTCCCTGCTGAAGGCCCAGAGAACTCACAAGCTCTCCTTCGTCGGATCTGTGCAGGACCCGAAGCAGAGTCAGTGAGGGCTGAGGGTCTATAATATGGGATTTATAGGGACCCTACAAAAAAGTAGGTTTTGGGTTCTTATTAAGAACCCCAAACCTACTTTTTTGTAGGGTCCCTATAAATCCCATATTAGGGTTTATAATAAGAACCTACAAAAAAGTGGGTTTGGGGGTTCTTAAGGTAAACCCTAAACCCCACACCCTAAACCCTAAATTGAGGTTCAAGGGTCAGGGTAATCCCGGACTAGACCGGGCTGCTGGACAATGAGGGCTGCTGCAAAAAGAGGATGTAGGGATTACGTCTCCAGAGTTCAGAGATTTTGGCCTTTTGGCATCTACGGTTTTGGGTTCAGGTAGTTTGCGGCCAAAGGATTCTGGAGGGAGATACAGCGGAAGGCTCTGAAGGCATGGTTTCGAGCCGCGGCCCCCTTGGGTAAGTGTTGGCGACTGTAGCAAGGGCTCTACAACTGATACTGTCAAGCCGTGGATGCAACGAACTACAAAAGTTGGAAGGCATCCGAGCCCTTGGTGAAAAGCCACCAGGACTGTATCAGCATGATCTAGGGTACGCCCAGATTTTCATCCTTCCCGTAAGCTTCCACGCCGGTCCCTAAACTTAGGCTCCTAAGCCTAAACCCAAAGCGCCGGACCCTGAACCCCGAATCTCAAAACCCTAAACTGGCCCTGAACCCCCCCAAAAAGTGCCAACCCGCGCCCCTGACAGGATCACAACCATGAGCGGATGCTTTTTCTAAGGCTGGGCTGGGACTCTTCGGACAGCGGCTGCAGGCTGCAATAACATGGAGTTTAGGGTTTAGGGTGTAGGTGTAGGGTTTAGGGTTTAGGGTTAGGGTGTAGGGTGTAGGGTTTAGGGTTTAGGGTTTAGGATAGTTAGTCTTAGTAATGCTGTAACCCAGGGTTTCTTATCCTTATCATTCTGAAAAAGCCCGATACTTCTAGAATACTCTGCTCAATGCCTCCAATGTAGTTCGATTTTCGGCTTTCTTTTATTGTAGGATTTCACGTGTATAACAGTTAATAGCATAGATTAAACCCCCAAAAAGGAATCACACTGGAGACTACAGGTACCACTGTGCAAGCCCTAGTCCGAAAGCCTTAAGACACCACAAAGCCTGCTTCCCCGCCTCGTACAAAACGACAGCTCTCTATCACCCGGAGTTCTGAACGCAGGGCGTCGGCGCTGGAGTTCGGAAGCGCCCTCACAAAGCAAGCGGAAGGACGCGGTTGGGGCTTTCGGTTTGTTTACTGTAAGAAGCCAAAATAATTACCAACATTGTTCACGGGGTTCCTTATCATAACCTTAGTTATAAACAACTCTCGCATTATTAACTACGAGTACAAGTACTCCAAAACCCTCTTCTATTTTTTATTAACATGCAAGCCCTAAAGCCCTCTTGATCCTTGTAAAGCCTAAACCCCAAACCCTCTTAACCCTAAACCCCTCTTAATCCCCATAAAGCCTCAACCCCAAAGCCTCTAAACCCTAAAGCCCTAAGGAAACACTGGGATTCGAACTCAGACTTTTAGAGTCGATGCTTGGCATACCGGCGATGCCGTGTCCTTCTGCAGCTCCAACGGCAGTGCGCTGGCACCGCCAGGTGTCTGGGATGCAGTACGCTGCGCATGCTCTGGGCGAGAAAGGCCGCCTACAAGGTGAAATTTCCGCAGACGCTGCGAAGGAGCAAGGCTGGACTCGCGAGGAGTCAACTTGTCAACTCGCTTGCTATACTACGAACATCCAGAGCGTTCACTTGTACAGTGCTGCGAGCACTCGAGAGGAAGGCAACCACTAAAACGTATGGCAGGGCTCGTTGTGCTGTTGAGCTTGCATGTGCAGTTGTTTCACTTTGACGTTGACTCATCATTCGCCTCGCCTGGATTGTCCGAGTGTGAGAGCCGAAAACGTATGGCGCCAGGATGCTGAAGATGTGAAAGTGGTCCCTGCCTTTCAGCCAGAAGGGCCTGGAGAGGACCGGCTATACTCCATGGCCTTTGATGGCGCCATCGCCCCGACGGCCAACCGCGAGAGTGTCACTTGAACAAAGCTGCCTTTGTACAAGGCGAAGGTGGAGCAGACATGTGAAGGACGAACTGGTTGAGAGGAATACCCTAGAGTCCATTCGATCAACGAGGCCTGCGGCTCACTTGCGGCCCTTTTGGCCCACGGAGTTCAAGTCGTTGTCAGGGGTTTCGGATGACTGGTCTATCTATGCCATCTATTCATGGTCTTTAAACAGAGGTAATACTGGAGCCGCGGCTGAGGCCCTGTCGTTGACACTGGCAGTTCGTATGCTCTCACAGAGGATGGCAAGCGGATCTTACGAGAAGGCACGGCGATCTCAATTACTAGCAGGGATGAGGCTGCGAAGAGAATGGGGGTCGAGGCACTTGATCGACTCAACCAGCTGGCAAGGGCTGGTCTGCAGGCCGCAAGTAAGGATATCCCTCCTATGAGGGCCTCGGCCACTATCAGTCAAACCGCTAAATACATCACCAAGTCTGCATCAGCCGCGGCCTACAGGGCCCTTTCTCTCACAGGCGGGATATTGCCGGCAGCTTCAGGTTCACTTAAGCTCGCGCGAGCTCGAGCCAGATAGAGCATGTTGCACCTTCGTCACTTCAGAGCACTTCGTGTGGGAGCGGACTTTATGTCTGGGTCAGTGGTGCAGAGCAGAGCCGCATGGAACACTGCCTATACGCATACACGGAAGCCTTCACTGGGCTGCTGCCTGCAACTAGCACGCATATGTACGCTTCGCCTGCCTTGATCACCGGCATTATAGTGGTAGGTTGGCACTGGCGGGGGGTTGAGGGTTGCTCAAGTCTGGATGGTTTCGTCTCCCCCTGCTGTGGGCGAGGGTGTGTGGAGTATCCCTTACTTTCTTCGGTGCTGGTTGCGGCGGAGTACAATGTACATATACTGCACATACATACCTACCTGCCTACCCACCCACCTACCTACACACATCCGTACATCCAGGCAGGCAGACATGCAGGCAGGCAGGCATCCAACCATCCAGCCATCCAGTCCTAAACCCTAAACCCTAAACCCTAAACCCTAATCCAGGGGCACGAAGGCCCTCCCAGGGCTCGGGGTCTCCAGGACGTTGAAGGGCGTTATAAGCGCTGTGCCCCGGTGATGCAAAAGCGCGCGCCTAAGCTTTCCTAGGTAGTTTTAGGGATACCCTTAAAGGGAACCCTTCTGAAGCCTACTTCATGTCTTTCTTAGAGGGGATTTTATTGAGAGGGTCTATATCCCCAAGGGTCTCCCTAATCCTCACTTTTAAGTTGAAAGCCTTGAGCCCTACAACTTCGTGAACCCGAATCCAAGTAGCCCTTACACCTATAATCTCTAGTGTTTAGACTTCCAGACCTAAACATCGACCTTCAGTCGCAAACCAATCAACCCCAAACCCAAGACCCTGATTTTTGTGGACCTGAGCCTCCGAAGAGGATTTCTTTGGTCTGTGAATACTGCGAAGCTCTTTCTCCGAGCCATGTCCCCAGGGCGAGTACAGGATTTAGAATTCGGGTGCAGGGTTTAGGGCTCCGAGGTTTTATCCCACTGCCACAAATATCGCCGAGACATTCTTTAGTGTGCCCCGGTCGTCTCCGAAAATTCTCAGCCTAGGAGTAGAGCAGTGCAGCAGTGGTAGTGGCAGAAGGATTGGGGGAGTAGCAGGAGGAGCAGTAGTAGCAGTAGTAGTAGTAGTAGTAGTAGTAGTAGTAGTAGTAGTAGTAGTACTGTAATACTTTGTACTACTGCTACTGCTACTTCTGCTGCTTCCGCTACTGCTGCTGCTGCTACTACTACTACTACTACTACTAGTACTACTACTACTACTACTACTACTACTGCTGCTACTTCTGCTACCGCTACTGCTACTACTAGGCGCCCCCACCATTACCAGCCACCTCTGCCACAAACCCCCTTAACAGCACATCCGTTATTCTCTGTATTTACTGTACGTTCGTCGTGTCATACCACTTCTTCTTGCCTCAAAATCCACTCCTGGATTTTGAAAAAATTTGGCTTCGGATTGGGGTGGGGGGGGGTTTGGGGGGGTGGGGGGGATGATGACGATGATGACGACAGAGTTACACAGGCACACCGAACAACATCTCCACAAGAGCCGTTTTATTCGGTATTTACAGCACTTTTGTGATGTCGGACCCGTTTATATATTCACCAAACCTACTTCTGCACTTTGCGAACTCGACTCTGGGATTTCGGCGAAAACTCGAAATTGGGTGGGGGGGAAGCTTTTTCGGGGGATGATCACGACACTGTTTCCCGGACACCGAAAGAACAATATCTCCACACCTAGCGCGCACGCACCACACAGTACTTCAAAAGCCTCCTACGCCGAGGTCTGGGCTTTAGGGGTGTTGGCAAGCTCCTCCCACGTACAGCTGGCATCTTTTCTTTTGATATTTATAAGATGTTGCGCTTCAGGTTTTAGGAGTGTTAAAACCTTCTTGGCGGCACCTGCGTTTTGCAGGGTATTTACAGCGTTTTCGTACTATCCAACCGCCTGGGCTTTAGCAATTCCTTTCTCGTCGAGTTTGCAAC
>CAJNDV010021424.1:26070-46154 GCA_905221635.1 Symbiodinium sp. CCMP2456
GTAGTGCTAGTAGTAGTCGTGGTGGTGGTGGTGGTGGTGGCGGTGGTGGTGGTGGTATTGGTAGTATAGTGGTGCAGCAGTGGGTATGAAGCTTCTCGCTTTGTGTTTAGGCTTTAGCGGCGACGAGGCGGTGGTTTGAACTCAAGGTAAGGTGTAGTTCAGCAATGCGGGCGCAAGGCAGCCATTTGCAAACGGATCTTTCATGTCACACACCATGCAAACCCCTAAAAACAATGCTTGAACACTTACGGTACTTCGAATTACCATCATGCAAACTCAGTATGGGCTTGCGGTTCTGAGTTTGTGGGCAGAGGCTGTAGATCCATGTTCGCACAAGCCCAAAGTCCAATTTCTAGGGTTGGAAAAAGTCTAGGCTCACATGGAGGCATGAAGCATGAAGGTGATGTCCAGAAATCGCACAGTATCCCGTGATTCAGTTTCACAGTTTGATTGTTGAGGCACCCTGAGTGCTAAACTTCAATCCAAACCCCCGACTGACTCTATATAAATAGGCTTATTCAGGCTCTGGTCCCTCAGGGCTTTGGCGGCACCGCTACCCACGTTCTGAACAACAGCCGACGTCGGCCCCTTAATGTTGGGATGAGCCGTTCAAGGATTGGGGTTTAGAGGTCCTACTGAATATTGGGGTTCCCGATGAGGTGGAGTCTATCGGAGCCCCACCCCTTGAGTAGCGTTACGACAAGAATGACTCTGTGCAGGGAATCCATCTCTTTACCTGCTGTGCTTCATGATGGCGGGGGTCGGGATTTTCTGGTACAGTCTAGGTGTCAGGGTAAGGCGGCTTCAGGGTTTGGGGTGTATCGGCAGAGTTTTGATTGAGCCCTAAACCCTAATTAAACCGCACAGCCGTATGCCAAAATCCCTACATCTTCCGAGACTCAGGCTCCTGTGGTTGTCAGAGCGACAACCTGAACTGCAAGCAGGGTTCCACTCAATCGTTTACATGCTGTCTTCTTGAAGCAGATACCGTCCTCGTAGCGTGGGCTCCGTTGTATAGACTAGAACTGCAGACTTTTTCCTTCTTTGTGCACAATACCTCAACACTTCTCATAAGCGCAACACCACGGCCCTGCAGTCTAAAGCTCTGGAGCAATAGACAAAAGGTAAACGAGCCCCCCCCGCCCCCCCAGGTGAGCGTTTGGCTCTGCAGCGGCGAAATCTGAAGAATCTGTGCCGGAGCCCAGTGGAACAGCGGATGAGAGCTCGGGGGTGAGGGTCTAAAGCTTCGGGGACCCAAACTCTCTCGAGTATGAGCATGGTGATTCGCTTCTTCTTCTTCTTCTTCTTCTTCGGTGGTTGTGCTGTCGCAGCCCTAAATCCTAACCCCTATAACTAAAAGGAAATGTCTCGGTCGCAAATCCGAAACCCCACCTCGTGGAGTAGTTTGACGCGCTATGTAAACCTGTAGTTGTAGAGATCTTATCCTTCGTGCAAATATCCGTCAGAACCATCCGACACCTAAGCACCTAGCTGTTGGATCCTTTGGACCCCTAGTGTTATGGTATAGCGACCATGTGCGGCGTAGGTGAAATGAAAGGAATAAGTGTGCACCAAGCACTTGGACCCATAGTGCAGGGTACATACATACATGCTAACCATTGCATGAGGATATCTCTATGGACCTTACCGGTACCATAACCTACTGTTGGTAGCCCCCCTATAAGATTGCGAGGGCTCCTGAGCACAGACACATTTTCTAGTGCTTTGCAGGTGCTGTAGAGGGATTCAGAAACGCGCCTGTTATAAGACGTCTCCCTAAACCCAAGCCCCGGTACGCCTCATCCAACCCAAATTCTGAGAGCCCGATACAGTGACCTTTGACTGTATCAGCCCCAAGGTACCGACGTACGAGCATCTGCGTCGTAGCACCTGGGGACGCCCCAGTCGCGGCACCTAGAGAGCTAGCTGCCCGAGTCCGGGAGGGGACATTCCATTCGTTTGGACTGCCAAGACCCTAAACCCTGTGCCCCAAGCAAGGTGCGATCGGTGCCTAAGTCTGCTTTTAAGGACTTACTGCTTGTTCCAGAGATGCAGCTTTGCTTTTTCCAAACCTTGGATTAAAGTCTGCAGGTGTGTGTGGCAATGCAGTAAAGTCTGCTTATCATCTGACTTCACCTGGATGCTGCTCATCGTAACGCATGCAGGGGACTGAAGCCTTTCCAGTAGTGGCGCCGATGCCAGCAACTGCTGCGTCCTTGCCAGTATTCAAACGGGTAGTTCTCTAAATTAGGGTCCCTTTTAGGATCCTTTTTCGAAGGGTGCCATGCTATTTCCGAAACCTAGCAAGGGACCCTGTTTTTAAGAACTGCCCAAATGCAGTAACTTCAGCAGGCGTGGCTTGGACATGTGTAGGGTTGTGTAAAGACTTCTATCACAGCCGTGAGTTTGAACCTGCTGGGGCTGTAGCGTCTTCAGCAGGGTCACGTGTGTATTAAATCAGTGTACGACGTTGGTAGGGATACCAAGCATTTAGGGATAGTCCAGCCTTAAACACCCTAAACCCTCAAGACTAAATCCCTAAACGAAGAGCGAAGACCAGTATCTCTGCAGACATTGCCGGGTGCTGTCCGCAAGGGAGTGTCCCCCCCAACAAAAACCCGCCACAAAAGGTCCTCAACCGTTCCGAGGCTCTGGGGCAGCGACTCTCCGACATCTTGGAAGCCGGCAGCGGCCTGAGCGAGTAGGCTTTTCTGTGGGGGTTTCTATAAAGATTTCAAGGGGGGTTCTTGGCGTCAACTAAGGGTGTAGAGAGGTTTAGAGTTTCTGTAGTTTTTGTTGGAGGGGGGTTGGGGGTTTCGGTGCTAGGTTGGGGTTGAATGCCCAAGGTTTCAGGTGGTTAGGGGTCGGAAAGTGCAAAACTCCTGGTTGACGGCTCTGGTCGACAGAGCTTAAGTAAGATATAAGATCCCGGTATAGTTGAAGTTATTGCTGATTCAAGAGCTATTTTCTTCCCTTTCTATTGCCCGCCCTTAGGCCCCAGTGCATCTGCAGTCCAGAGAGGTGCATCGCGCCATACTGAAGGATGTCCATGAGGAGTGAACAACCGCGGGTAGTATAGTAGATGCCTGAAGCACAATATTCCTTATAGGGCTCCTTATTGTTCTTGGTTATACCACCTTATACCCCCAAAGCCCAAGTCTAATTTTGACGGCCTCTAAGTACACACGCCGAGCTCCAAGGACGGTTCTATTGGAGTCAGCTCAGCTGCTTCGAGAGAGCTTCGGTCAGTTTCCCTTTCCGGGCCTTGTGGGGAAGCCAATCCGGATGCGGGCCCTTAATGCAAGCTAAGCCGATACCTCAATCCGTTCATGCTTGGGTCGTACTTAGCTTCGTTTCCGGATGTCTTAACCCCGGCAGCCGCCCGCCAGGTTGCATTCCTGCTGTGCTGGTCGGTCCGACACCCAGCTGTCGTGAAAAGGTTCGAGCCTCCCCTAATTAAGCCTCGGACCGATAACCGCGAGACAGATTTCGTAGCTGCTCTCTCTTGAAATGCAGGCGGAGCATGGGTCCTACAATCCCACAGGGCCATGACCGACATAGCTGTGCTTTGTACGAAAGCCCTCGAAGTGGTCTTCGTATGCTTCACTCTTTATTTGGGGTTTCCGGAGATTTGCACCTTGGGAGTCTACGTTGCCCATGGGAAGCAGCACCATTTAGAGGTTACGCTTCATAGTTGAAGCCCAACAGTTGGAAACCCGATAGCCTCAATCCTTAAGAGTAATGTGTAGGGAATCCCAGCACGATTTGTCCTTAATCCGGTTTCCAACTTTTTGAGGTTTGCTGTAAGCGTCCTGGGTTTAGATTTAGGAGTTTCTGGTTTTTGTTGGGGGTTCGAGCTTCAGAGGGCTCAGGCTCAGTTTACCCTCAAGAGCTGTGAGATGCTAATGTAGGGCCTTTAGAATTCGAATAGGGTTTTGGGGAGATATTATATCATGTAGGGCCTTAGTAATTAGAATGGGTTTTGGGGGGATATTATACCTGTAATTGTAACCGGGAACCCCCCGCGCCCCTATAGTATCGGAAGAGTGCCCTGCCCCCCACAGGGCATTGGCACGCGGAGACTGCATAGATAGAACTCTACGAACCTGCTCGCCCAGTCAGAAGAGAGCCTTGAAACAGTTTTTTTGTTCAGGGCCCATGTGGGTTTCTGAGCCATCTCTAGTACAATTGTTCGCTGAGCGGGTCCTTTGGGTGAGGATCCTACTGTTCGGCGTCGATGAGTTAGGATGGTTATCTGCAATATTAATATCGGTCACTCGTATTTACGATTGTTATGATAATTTGAGTTCGATGTCTACTACTGTTATACATAATACTTCCATTCTGTTATTCATTGAGGGCTCACCGATTTTCCGACACTCCGAGACGTCGTCAACCCCGGAGTCACTGGAAGAGTTCTTAGGTCACAACCACAGGCTTAGGGCTGGCAGGGTTTAGGGTTTACGATGTATGATTTTCAGGTTCAGGGCCCCCCCCAAGAAAGGGCTTAGGGACACCCCGACCTCAGGCCTAAACCCTGAGTTTGCAAAGCTCTAGGTTCTCACATCCCGGCGAGCCTAAGGCCCTTGTAAACCCAATAGTTATGCTTTGTAAAAACCTCATCAAGTCCGTCCACTTCGAAAAGGGCGTCCGAAGCAGACTGACCGATCCGATAGGAATGGACTGCATTGGAAAACAGAAAGAGATACGGTTTAGGGTCTACACGCTAAGCCCCAAACCCTAAATCCTAAACCCTAAGCCCTATAAACCCTAAACCCTAAAATCCTAAACCCTAAACCCTAAACCCTAAGCCCCAGACCTCTAGGCCCGAAGCCAGACAACTCTCAGACCCGAGAGTGGCAGTAGCCTACAGCCTACCGCCCGGCCTCTGCAGAAAAAGTCACCATAGAGCCCTTCTAGAGCCTTGGTAAAAGGTTCAAAAAGCCCATGTAGTTCCTTGTAAAGCCGTGTTAAAGAACAATCGAGAGTAAACCAAGAAGTCCAAAGGCTACTAATAATAGTACTAATAACGGTATCAGAATGCTTGAAGCAGAAACAAACGACAACCCTCAACCGTAATCTGAGCCCTAAACCGCAAACCGCCTCTGATTGCGCTGCCAAAAACCCTAAGCCCTAAAATACGGTCTCTGGAGGCCCTGGCTCACAGCCGGTGCTTCCGCTCCAAGGCATCGTTCGCTGGGAGGCCGCCGGGTTTTGAACCCTACGACCTGGGTTAAAAGGGTGTTTTGCGCTTATAGGGTTTAGGGTTGATGGGGTTTAGGGGTTTGTAGGGTTAAGGGTTTATAGGGTTTAGGGTTTATAGGGCTATAGGGTTTATAGGGTTTAGTATGCTCAGACATTCAAGCGAATGCACAAGTCCAGATGCAAAAAGCGTTTAGGGTTTACCGCTGAGTCTTTGGAGTTAAGAATTGCGAGTTTAGGGTGAGCTTAAAGGTCTAGAATTGAGAGTTTGTAGGAGGCAAAAGCCCTAAATCATGAACTCTAAACCGCAAGGCCTAGACTCTGAACCCGAAACCCTAAGGCCTAGACTCTGAACCCTAAACCCTAAACGCTTATGAACTCTAATGGTTTGGGAAACTCGGCTGCCCAGACGAGTTCCCTCGCCTTGCTTCTACAGCCTGACCTACCTACGGGGAGTGGAATCACCCAAGGGCTACCTAGGTTCAGGAGCCATGCTCATGCTGAAGGGCTTTGGGTTTACCTACTGTTCCTCTGGGAGTGCTGCAACGACTAGGACTTCGTTGCATGGCGGCGTCACATGGCTCGTCCTTATGTCCAGCCTGCCGTCCAACCTCATGATGATGGTCGTTTATGATCTCCGTCGCGCTTTCAAATTCAGGGTTAAGGCTTAGGGAATGCAGCGTTTGGGTTCAAGACCTCTGGGCCATGCAATTGTAGGGGTATCCTAGCTGAAGCCGTTACCTTTGCAGCAGTGCACGACATAGTAACCTGAAAAGGTGGCAACCGCTCATCTAGGCTTCTTTGTTTGGGTTGCTCCGCCTGGTGGTTACGCTTTCAAAGCACTGCAGGACATTTGGACCTTGGTTCGTGTTTTAAGCGCGAAACAGCCCGACCAGTACGGCGGGCTGATTCAGGTGACTACTGGTGTTGATGCCCTCCATTGCCCACCCATTCCTCGCAGTGGCCAGGAATTTGCGATCATCGTTCGCTTGGGGGATGACGTGGCAGGTGCCATCAAAGAATGCAGAGCTCTGGGAATTGGGTAGTTTTTTCATGAAACCCCTTTCTAGTAAGTTAGAGTCAAGGAACCTCTCGCCACGAAGAGACCCCGAAAAGCCCAAAACGAGTCGCTTCAGGCTGTCAGTCGGTACTGTGTGGCCATGTTGAATTTTGTTTGCTTTCACTACTTTCCCATCTTTGGGAAACCCTACTGGGCCGACCGAGTACTTTAAGTTAGAAGCAACTAGCTTTAGGCACTTGTAGGTCCACTGTTATCCCGGTCGCATCCTGTGTTATCGCGACAATACGACTAGGGTTGGAGTGTGTAGCGCCCTGATGGCCTGCAGGGTTTAGGGTTTATGCAAAATCATCGGAATCGGACTGGAGAATCTCGCTTTGCTTGTCCAAGTGGTAAGGCAGCTGAAGCCTAACCCTATAAAGGTCCAGAGGACCCAATAAATAGGTACTTTGGTTACGGATAGTAGCTAAATATTCGGGAGAGTATACGATCATTAGGTACTTGGACCCCTAGGGTAAGCTATGATAGTCTGGCCTCCAAAGCCCTGAACCCGGTTGCGTTGGAAGATTCCGCTGACAAGCTAGCAGCTAGACTGTACGTCAACCTGAATTAAAGCCCCGATGGACAGATGTCGAAAGCCTGAACTTTATGCTTCGAGCCTAAAATGCGCTGCAGCATGTATCAGAAGCCATGCATCCTTCTGTGCATAGAAACCTTCCGAGAAAGTCCCCATCTGTGTGAGGTGCGCGCTGGGCGATCCGACGCATTCTAAAGACCTCCACGGCCGAGGTAGAGCAGACACACTTTTGGACGTACAGGGGTTCGGGAGTTCATGAATCTATAAATAAATGTTGGAGGTGGGGCTTTCGGATTAAAGGCTTTCTGTTCCGGTAGTTCAGGGTTTAGGGTTTGTAGAGGTTTGGAAAGGCGGTTATGGGCCGAGGGCAGAGCATGACAGTTTGTCTTATGCCTAAACCCTAAACCCTAAACCCTCTTTGGCTTTTGTTCTTCGGGCTTGAGACTTTAGAAGTACTATAGAATTCTGAGCAATACTGGGGGTCGGCGACACCGCAAACGCAAAAGGGTTTAGGATTTAAAGTGATGCTCGAAACCCGAATGCCATCTGACGACTTGAAGGGTCACAGAGGTTAGTAAGTAGAGGTACGAGTGGTAGCAATAGTTACATCCATACCGAGTTAAGATGCCTAATTCCATACCTATGGCTCACCATGAACTTGAGCACCGGCACGTTAAACCCTGGACCTGAGCCCAGCCTTTCAAACCCATGACCCCTAACACCCTAACCCCTGGAACCCTCAACCGAGCGGTTTAGGGTTTATAGGGTTTAGGTTTTATGCATGGACCAGGTGTATCCATAGGCCCCATAGTACTCGTAGTTCCTTTTCAGGGTTCATATTTAGAATCCTATATGGAAGTCCCAATAAGGAACCACTGTGGGGCCTATGGGTAAAAGGGCTACGGAGCCCAAAAAGCTGTCTGACAGCTTGCCCGCCGGCGAGCAGCGCTACAAAGATGGCGGCCACGGCTGGCATTGGTATCTTAGTTGATCCTTTGATGCTTAGGAGCTTTTCGGTCAGGGAACCCTAAACCCTAAGCCCTAAACCCTAAACCTAGTACACCCCGAGGTTTGGAGGCTGTTGGGCTAGAGCTGCCAGAGCTGTTGAAGGATCATGAGGGGTCCTTCGTGCTTTGCGTTCTCCGGGGTATAGCAATCGTTGTTGTTTGGCTCCAGGCTGCATGTGCAGCTCCTTGGCTTCAGGACCAACCAAGAGCTTTGGGTTTAGGGCTGATAAAGGAGCGTAGGACTCAAGTCGGGCTTTTTCAGGAACAGGGGTTCCTGCGTTTACGGTTCGATGATGTTCTTTGAGTTCAGTGGTTGCTCGCCGAGAGCAAGGGCTGCAGCATACTGTGATGCACTCGGATTCTTCTTGGACCTCTCCTCGGTGTGTAAGCCACCCTGCCGCTCCGGCCCACCTGAATATGTCTGATGAATGTTGCTCTTTGTCAAGCTGAAGGGTTTCCTACGGCCGTCTTTTACTCGCTCGCGACCGCTCGGAAACCCTCAACCAAATCCAACCCTAGGAGTACCAGTTTAACTGTCAGAGCGCATTGCAAAGCTCTCTGAGAAGAGCTCCTAACTTGCTCCAAACCGGGCAGAAGCCGTGTTGAGACCCGGAAGAGGCCCGGCAAACCGGAAATGCCTAAACCCTAAACCGTTTCGGGTTTAGGGGGCCTAACCTATCAAACAAAAGACCTGTAGGTACTCAGCTCGTAAACCCTCAACTCAAACAAGAGTTTTCGGGTTAGGGTTTAGATCTTACGGTTTTGGGGGTATTCGGTTTAGGATGTTGGGCTTTACTTAGCCAGACATCGCAGCCAAAGGCATTTGGTCCCGAGTGTCACGGCAGGCTTGGGCAGAGATGTGTTGCGGAGTACTTTCCACGGCATATAGTAGAAGCCCAAAAGTTGGAAACACAATAGCCTCAATCCTTGATTAATATATAGGGAATCCCAGCATTGTTTGTCCTTAATTCGGTTTCCAACTTTGTGAGGTTTACAGTAGAGTTGAGGGTTGCGTTCTGCTCAGGGTTGAAGCCTTTAGGCTCATGACTGGCATGCAGAACCTTACGGCTCTGACGGGTTAGGGGTTTGGGCACCATTGCACAGGCTAGTGCGGCTAATGATCCCGAGTACACTAGGCCTGACATGTAAACCAACAGAGACCCATGGTTCTGCAGATGCCCTTCATGTTGCTAGCTTGTTAGTTCGTCTCTCCCCAGGAAAAACTAACGATGTTCAGTCCGTTTCCAGGCATGAGGCTTCGGCATTGCGAGGCTTGGGTTTCAGCGCCTCCAATGGGGACTTTATTCTGGGGTTTAGGTTTCTGGGGTTTATTGGTGCATTTCGGCTCTGCTTTGCTAAACTTCATATGCAGCTTTCGTGGGCGAACGTTGCAGCCGCTTGGCGGCTCAGACCGGGGCGCGTTGCCGAGCCTTGCTTTGCCGGCGCAGGCGCCAGTGGGAGTTTTTATTGTTTTAACCATGTGCGGTTCATTTTTCGGTGCCCATGTTGGGCAGGATCCGTCTTTTGGGAGTCTAGCCTGCTTTATGGAACGCTCGAATCTCCGCGGAGTTGGAGGGCTGCGGGGGCTTGATTGTAACAACCACCGCAGACGTGATACAAACAAGACTCGTGCTGCTCTTGTAACATGAAGTTATCACGCTCCAGAACCCTGCAGCCGTACATCGACTAGCGGATGGTAGCAGTTGTAACAAAATCAGCACACTTGTAGTGACAACGGCAATATGGAGACTGAAGGTAAGAAGGCGAAGCGCCTTTCATGTTGGTAGAGTTTGGTCAGTTTAACGCAGGTTGCCGAACATCTACAAATCTTGATTTGATATTGGTTTGATATATATATATATATTATATATATATATATATATATATATATCCCAGAAGTACTCTAATGCTCATGAAGCAAGCACCCACAGGTTTTGCGTTTGGCGAAGCAGCAAACATGCGCAGACACAGATAAGACTGTCTGACCCTTAGTAGCGAATGGGGGAATGGATCCCTATCATAGTCCCTTAAGGTCCCTTATAGTAGTCCCTATAACCCATTCCCCCATGCCCCACTAAGCACCAGACAGATAAGACGTGTTGGAGGTCGATAGCTCGAGTGCTTGTCTTGCGTAGGGCTTTAGTTGTCCAGGGTTCAAGGTTCAAGGGACTGAAGGAGGGACCCTTAAGGGGACCCTTGGGGTTATATGGGGGGGGCTTTATGAGACTATATAAGGGGTATATTAAGGGTTATAGGGTATTTGGATTAGGGGTCCCTTCTAGGGGTCCCTCCTATTGTCCCTTAAAAGGTTCGTAGGGTCTCAGGTTCAGGGTGAGTGCTAAGTCCCGAAAGTTTTCGACCGCACCTTTCATCCTGCCTTAAACCTTATATACCCTAAACCGAAACATTTTCTAAACCTTGTGTTTGAAAATCCCTGAACCCGGGTTCCGCAACGCGAGCCGTTCTCTTGACCTTCGGTCAAGCTCGTTATCTTAGTACAGCGTGGCTCCTTGTTCTGGAACGGGCACCTGTGGCATGTAGTGATGGCATTTGCAATTTGGTTCCAGATGGAATTACATCGAAACAGCATTTCCTGTGAGTCTCGTGAAATCAATCGAACTTGCCACTGCCCTACCTCCTAAAGCCCCCGAGCATCTAGGTGGCGAAAGCCCTCCACACAACCACTGGAGCCCGAAAGCCCCATCCACCAGCCCATCCTAAACCCTATAACCTTTTAGCAAAAAGCCGCCTCAGTCATGGATGAACTCGTGATCCGAGCAGTGTGGTTCCGTTTTGTTTGCTCGTAGCTTTTCGGGCTCGCTCCATAGCCTTGAGTCAAGCCTATTGCGGATTTCCTTGTTCCTACGATCCTTGTCGGGATGTTCGATTTGCAGTATGATGTGGAACTACCCATAGGCCCCATAGTAGTTCCTACTAGGATTCTAAATATAAGCCACCAAAAGGAACTACTATGGGGCCTTGGGGTAGAGGCACCTATGAACTCGAAGTCTTGGGTGAGAAGCGGGGGCGTAAGTTCTTGTTATCGGGACGTAGGCCTTACAGTGTCAGCGCAATGCCAAATTCCAATCGTACGCCTTCGAAATTCCTTGTGAAGTTAACGTAAGTAGAGGATGGAAACACTAACCTCTCACAACTGCCCTGAGCAGCTTGCTTGCATTCGCCGCCAGGTGCAAATCTTCATGTACTGCAATGCCGAGCGTTTCATCGCTTAAGCATTGGGCTAAGCTTTGCATACGGGCGAGTGGGGTTCAAGTGTTTAGGAGCAGCCGGTTTCCTGCCTTCCGATTCCTGATGCGAGGCCATGGTGTTTGTTGCCAGAGGGCTGTTGTTGTTTTGCTCTTCTTGATGTGTAGCATGGTATGATCTGATCTATCATCATGGGTTCGAGTGCGGACTATGCACACGGGCTTGGCTCGCATGGAAGGGTGGTTTGCGAGGTGTCTGTCCAGTAAACGGGTGCGACCGTCCGAACGCTTTTGAGGTGCTGTGTACACGAGTCATCAAAGGCTCTGCTGGGCTTCTTTAGGCTTGCTTAGGGCCCTCAGGATTCTACGGGAGTTTGGCAAGTTTAGGGTTTAGGGGTTTTAGGGTTCAGGGTTTCAGGGTTTTTAGGGTTTAGGAGTTTGAGGTTAAGGGTTTATGGATCTATGGTTTAGGGGCTTATGTAAGCAGTTAGGGCAGCAGGCGAGTCCCTTGTGAAAAACGTCAGCATGTTAAACATCGGGGTAAGGTGCACTAGCAGGTACAGACGGTATGCTAGATTACTTCGCAGCAGGTTTCAAGAGCACGTGCTTTGTGATACCGTGTTTTCTCGGGTTCTTCTCCTCATTACGCTCTTGGGGTCCCTCGATCTTTACCCCGGGGTTATTGAACTCACGGGACTGAACTGTGGTATGTCCACGGCCTCCACTACAGATTGTGTTGCTTTTTTGTGTAACTCTTCCTGTTTAGGTTTTGGATTTTGGGTTTTGTTTTCCATGCAAGGTGTACATTCTTCAAGCCATGTTGGAGCCTCTCCGTAGTGGCTGAATGCATCAAATTAATGGATGTTGTGCACTGGCTGAATGCATCAAATTAATGGATGTTGTGCAGGTACGACTAGTGCTGGCCAGGCTGTTGGCTTAAAGCTCGTTTCGATTCAGGTAAGGTGAGTCGCTGTAATATAGCAATACAAGAACTGCGGAATTGATTCATGGCTCATAAGGTTCAACTGTTCGGTTAGCGTTGAACAAAAATGGTATTCCGTTAAAATCCGTGTGTTTTTCTGTAGTTATAGCACTAATATCTCCAAAGCCTTAGTCTAGAGCCCTTCTCTAACTTCGACCACAGAGCCACAGAGCCCCCTTAAAAGAAAATGAAACCCTTCGACATGTTGTAAGCTCAGGCTGGTCTTTTGGGGTTTGGGCTGTGGTGAATGCCCATAAACCTCTACGAAGCTCGCGCCCCAAGTCCAAACCCGGCATTTTGCGCCACTGGCTCAAGATCTTCTTGCATCTACCAGCTTTCGCAGTGGCCTTGCCATCTCCTTCGCTCGTCAATCATGCGCGAGCTCGTGCACATCCAGGGAGGACTGATCCTGCACACGAAGAGGGCCTACGATGATTTCGGTCCTGTACTTGGGTTGAGGTGGCTTTAGTAGGTTTAGGTGAAGTTGTTTAGGGTTTAGGGCTGGGGTGTAGGGTCTTAGCCTAGCAGAAAGTTATCTTGTTGCACAGGGCAATGCCGACGCGGTAGTTGACCCGCCTTTAAGGTATACCTTGAAAGGGAGCACACGCTTTGCGCTTGGCTGCGTGCTACCGCTGTTTGCAAGAAACCAAGCTTACCTTTTTTGGCAGTGACGGGATCAGTGATGTTGACGTTGACGCTTCGTCTCAGCCTTACTGGTGCACCTGGCGTAAGAGACTAGATCCCCAACAGTTGCTGCTGCTCGCAGTCTACAGGGGTGGTGCGTGCAGCATCGCCCACTCGGAGGCAGGCGATGCCTCAGAACCGTACGAGATGTCCTGTCTGTGACAGGCCTAACGCCTCAATGAGGCATTTCTGGGCAGAGTGCCACACTTTCGAGCCCACGCCTGTTAAGCTGAAGCAACATTTTGCCGTACATGCAGGCTGGTTTCAAGCACAGCCTCGTGTTGCAGCTAAGAGCGGATGGATCACCTTTTCCGCTGCGCCTTGCAAAGCTGGGAGGGCCAAACTGCAAGTTGCTGCGCGAACTGGGCCTGGTTGCCTTCCACCCTGTCTGGGCTCCTTCGGGAGGCATAACTTGATGATTTTCTACCTGCCGCGAACCACGTAATGGGGTAGGTTGCTGGCAGACAAACACACATGTTGCGCAGGACAGTGTGGTAATCAGATCGGTGCCAAATTCTGGGAAGTCATCGCCGATGAGCATGGCATCGACCCAACAGGTGCGAAGCGATAGGGTTTGGGACGTAGGAGCCGGATGCTGCACTGTAGGTCTTTTACAAAATACTTGTGCGGCTTGTGATTTGGATTGTATTTCTTCATAGAGTAAGAGGCGCATTTTGTGGTTGAAGAGCGGCGTTTGAAACATATTTTGAAGATGACAGGCTGCAGGTGCAGAACCCTTGTTCAAGCCTGAGGTTGTTATGTATCTTGTCTTGCTATATCTAAATGTATAACTGTATGACCATATATATATATATATGTGCTCCACTGGCTTCAGATCTTCATCGTCTTCATCCCCAAAAATTTTACCCCACCCTACAGCACCAAGCCTTGAATCCCTGGAGGCATATTATGACGATTCTGCCAGATATGTTTATTTCTTCTGTTATACTCCACCCATAGGCCCCATAGTAGTTCCTTTTTGGGATTACCTTATAGGATTCTAAATATGAACCCAAAAAGGAACTACTAAGGGGCCTATGGGCAAGCCCTTCTTCATAAAGCTGGGGATTTCGAGGCACCTACCACGGGGACTCCGACCTGCAACTGGAAAGGACGCCAAGGGGGCAATGCGCCATGTAAGCTCGGGCTCAGGAAGCTACCTCTTGGGGTAGAAGTAAGCTACCTTTAAAGGGTAGAAATCAGCCACCTCTTGGGGTAGAAGTATTTTTAATGGGTGTTATCGCCTTATAATCACTACCCATAGGCCCCGTTCCTGTTTGTGGCTTATACTTAGGATCCTAGGTACTCCCAAAAAGGAACTACCATGGGGCCTATGGGTAGAGTCCCAATATGTGAACACAACATACACCAGAACCCCTTCAGATCATCTAACGACAATTCCAACGCAACACCTCATGCTGGAGGTTCTGGAAACCAAATCCCCTGATTAGGTCTTAAGGTTTATGTAGCGACTGATGTATGACGTTGGGACAAAAGTCAAGCTAAGCGTGTTGCAAAGGGGTGGATATATATATATATATAATATATATATATATATATAGAGAGAGAGATTTATATACCTTGGCATGACGATCAGGATCAATGTCTACTTCAACGAGGACGCTTGGGATCGCAATTGCCAAACTTGGCCGGTTCGTTGCCGAAGACGTCTAGGTTAGTGCACCCTTACCCTAACCCGCACATCTTCCCCGCAATACCCGCGCTTTCGCTCCTGCTGCTAACCCTCTACGGAGCTAGGTTGCGTGCAGTTCACTCACTCACACATGTCTGTTTCGACGAGGCTACCGGCGGCCGCTATGTGCCACGGGCAGTCTTGATGGATCTCGAACCAGGACCAGTTTATTTTAGAAACGCCGAGTTGCAGTATTCAGGAGTTAACAAAACTCCATATGATTGGGTTTTCGGGTGAAGGGCGCAGGTCACACACACACATATATATATATATATGTATTCATATGTATGTATCCATCTGTGTATATACATCTGTATATATATATATATATGTATACTTGTTTCATATTATTTCATCAAAACGTGGTGCCTTTGAGTTCATGTTTGTGTGGCGGGTCGATGGGTTTTGAAGCCTTTACCCAAAGCGCCCGAAATGTCAAACCAGAATTCGCAGGCACCATGGACAGTGTTCGAGCTGGTCCTTTCGGCCAGTTGCCGGGCTGTAGGGATCTATATTTGTATTAATTTGGTTTGACTTTGGGGGGTCGCAAAAGCCTCAATTCTGTACATGGTTTTTCCTGATCTAGGTTTCTGAATACAGAAATGCACCAGCGGAAACGTTGCCATGTGGGAGCCAAAACCAGTGGAAAAGAGCTGCGGTTTGTGGTGTTTTTGGTTGCAATCGCTACATATAACCCAGGTTGTTCCGCCCTGACAACTTTGTTTTCGGACAGACTGGCGCCGGCAACTTAGCGGCCGAGAAGGCAACTTTTCGGTGTTGCTTTTCCCTACGGGTCTAAGTAGTCCTTCTTTATGGTTCTTGGTACTTTAAAATGGCCCCAAAGTCCTACAATGGGGAGTACATGGCCCCTTTAGGGTTTGGTTTCATTCGATGTTAAAGTAGAATTTGCCTGAGCCGTTTTTGTGAGACCCATACTTAAATCGCGACGATTACCCCGAGTGGCCACAGTTTCCTGGACGCCCAAGGAAACAATTGGGCTAAAGATGCTCGGTTGCGGATTTGGGAGTTTAGGGTTTAAGTTTCGGGATCTTGTATCCATGTGTCATATCGCATCGAGGCTGGAAGTGCGCATGCTTTGGGGATGGCGGTTGCGATTCTCATGTTCTTTCGTAGTGCAGGTGATATCATTGTGCACAAAGTCTTTGTTCGGACTAAGGGACACTACACGGAAGGTGCGGAACTGATCGACAGCGTGCTGGATGTTGTGAGGAAAGAAGCTGAGGGCTGCGACTGCATGCAAGGGTTTCAGCTGTGCCACTCGCTTGGAGGAGGCACCTAATCGGCGAAAGTAGTTTTAAGCCGGATAAGCCCGCTACTGTTGCCTACAGCTACCCTTTCCACCACCAGGAGAGGCTCGAAAAAAGGATGACGACTACCGCAACACAACCAACAACAAGTACAACAGCAGCAGCAAGCCAGAATGATTCAGCCACTCACCAACCACCACCACCACCACCACCAACGCCGCCGCCGCCGCCGCCGCCGCCGCTGCCACCGCCACCGAAGCCCAAAACAGAACGCAAACACCGGGAAAGAAGAATTTCAGGCATCGGCATCCACTGCGCATCATGACGATCAGCACCATCGTCATCATCATCACCAGGAATGTTCTTCTTCTTCACAATGACTGTGGCTTGAACACGGGTACCCTTACCAACGGATGCTGAGATGACATGGACGTGGTTTGGGTGCTCTGACATGGAAGAGTCGCCTTGATGAGCATGTAGCCCGTATGTGGGCAGTTCTCTCAAGTAGGGTCACTGTTTAGAGCCCCAAAATAGGACGGCACCCTTGTAAAAAGAGCCTTAAAAGGGACCCTAATGTAGAGAACCACCTATGTCGCAAGACGGGAGCCAACAACAACGAGCAAAGCGATTACGGCTTATAGGGTTTACGGGACTGTGTCTTGGTGCGGAGCACGGGCGTGGCCGACTTGCCAGCTTCACAAAATCAGAGCCTGGGTTCAAGAAAGGATTTAGGTTTATAGAGTTTAGGGTCAGCATCAACATCACCAACAGGAAGGAAACTGAAGCGGAAAGACCAGCAGCATCACAGACAACAACACCACGAGCAGCTCCTCAGTTACATGAGCCTACATAATTTCCAATATTATTTGTCTTTAGGGCTGCTTGTTATAACTATACCATAAGATACACCAAAACTCTATTCTATAATTATGAAGGCCCCTAGACTACACCTGGGCGACTTGCAACACCTCCAGCCGTACACCCTTTCGTTTCCGGACATATTGTGGCGCTGCTTCATCCCAGCCTGTCGAATTTTGATGTCATTCGCCGGACTGCTTGGCTAGCCTGGCACTCTAACTCTCCCTCACCGTGCTGCTTGTGGATCGAAACGAATTGTCACCAAACCTTCAGCATCGTCATGCTTCGGCACCCTCAAAACGAAACAGAAGCGAGATCAAAGGAGTGCACTTTAAATGGGCTCCATGGAGATGGCTACAAGTGAGTTTATTAATATCTATTGCGTGACAGGCACTGGAGCCGGAATGGGCACTTTGCTGGTCTCCAAAGTGCGTGAGGAGACCTCTCTTGTGGGAAGCTTTGTCCATGTTCGTCCTCGACGCATCTTGATGCGGTTTTTGTGTGCGGAATCAGTTGCAAGACCCCGAGTGCTGACGAGGAGTATCCTGACAGAATCATGGAAACCTTCTCAGTGATTCCGAGCCCGAAAGTTTCCGACACAGTCGTGGAGCCGTACAATGCTGCTTGAGCAGCAGCCGTGAAACACGCAGTCCATGCACGAAGCGATCTTGTTTGGTGTAATATAGGGGCCTTAATAATTAGACTAGGGTGTTGGGGCCCATGCTACTACAATTACAAAAAGGAACCCCAAAAAAATTCGAATAGGGTTTTGGGGCCCATTCTACTACAATTACATTAAGGAACCCCAAAGCCCTATTCTAATTATTCAGGCCCCTACATTATAAGATTCGTGTCGGGCCAGGTCCTAAACCCTAAACCCTAATCCTAAGCCCTAATCCTAAGCCCTAAACTCTAAACCCTAAACCCTAACCCTAAACCCTAGACTCTAAACCCTAAACCCTAAACCCAGGATTCCCGGACTTGAGGCCGCCTTAAGGAGGTTAAGGGTCATCTTGTTGGGTCCGAGGCTGTGCTGAGCTTCCACCAGCTCGTGGAGAACTCTGACGAGTCCTTCTTGCTGGATAACGAGGCATGCCCGGAGATGGTCGTGAAGTCTCAGAAAAGAGAAGCGAAATTGATTTGAGAGCAAAGGATGTTGGGTCAATGTTAAGCAAGCGGAGGTTTCAATGCCAGTTTCATATGTGAGTGCATGTTCGTTTCCGGTCCAGGCCCTTTACGACATTTGCTTCAGAACACTGAAGCTCACTACGCCGACGTATGGTGACTTGAACCACCTTGTGTCCGCGGCCATGAGTGGCGTCACTTGCTGCCTGCGTTTCCCGGGCCAGCTGAACTGCGACCTGCGCAAGATTGCCGTGAACCTGGTGCCCTTCCCACGGTTGCACTTCTTCATGACAGGCTTCGCACCGCTCACTTCGCGCGGCTCGCAGCAGTACCGGGCTCTCACGGTCCCGGAACTGACGCAGCTGCTGATCTGAAGGAGAGGTCCGGAGGTTTCAGACTTTCTCCGAAGCGTCCCAGGACCGAGCCTGATTTTCGTGAACCTCTTGTCACAATCACAGTCCGAGACATAAAAGTTCTCAACGATGGCCCATTTGTGCGGCCTTCAAACAGACATGCGGTTTGCTTAATCAGATATTTGTTGCCTTTCTTTGGCTTCCTACTTGCGCTAGCGTGTGGGGCGAAGACGTTGTCATCTTGCCCTAGCTACCTGTGCAAGAAACACGTTTTACTTAGGCAGATGTTTGATGCGAAAAACATGATGTGTGCTGCCGATCCGCGTCATGGGCGCTACTTGACGGCGGCAGCACTTTTCCGTGGCCGAATGTCTACGAAAGAGGTGGATGAGCAGTTGGTTAAACCCTAAAACCTATGCCTAGGACTCCTACAAACATACTTGCAGGTGGATGAGCAGATGCTTAATGTCCAGCAACTTGGCAGCATAGAGGGGCCTGAACAGACATTCCTGTTCTTCGTAAGTTATCATCTTAATACAAGTATATAAACCCTAAACCCCAATCCCTACGCCCCTAAACACTTAAACCCTGAACCCCTAAAGCCCTAGGTGTATAAAGGTCATTACTTTTAGAGCCCGAAACCTGAAGGCTCGCCAGCGCAAGTTTTCCTCTCATCTTACACGAGCTTGGCGAGCAAATAGCAGACCTATGAACCCTATGAACCCTACATCCGTTGTTGGGCATTGGCTTGTAGAATCCTAGAGGGCATCGTGCACCTATCCAGGAACAAGAACTCATCTTACTTCGTGGAGTGGATTCCGAACAACATCAAGGCATCCGTCTGTGAGCCCTGGAAGCAAACATGGTCACCCTCAACCCTAAACCCTGAGGTACAGGATTCTGCGGGTAAATGCCAAATCGCAACACTCTTGTCCTCAGTGCTTTCATCCGAGGACATCCCACCCAAAGGCTTGAAGATGGCAGTGGCCTTCGCCGGCAACTCCACCGCCATCCAAGAGATGTTCAAGAGGGTTGCGGAGTACTTCACCGCCATGTTCCGACGCAAGGCCTTCTTGCACTGGTACACGGGTGAGGGTATGGATGAGATGGAGTTCACGGAAGCCGAGTCGAACATGAACGACCTCGTNNNNGAGTATCAGCAGTACCAGGATGCCACAGCCGAGGAGGAAGGAGAGTTCGACGAGGAGGAGGGCGAATATGACGGATGATTCTGATGAGAGCCAGGATTCTCCTAAATTCCGAAGCTCAAATACCCGAAACCCTAAACACCAAAGCCAAACAACTTCTGTAAGAACTCTCGATCCTTGTAAAGCCCAAGCACAAAATTGAGAAACACAAGTTGCACNNCCCCCCCCCCCCCCCCCCCGAATTCAGCCTGGCCGGACGTCTGAGTTTTTTATGCAGGCATCGAAGGCTTGAAAGGCCCAGAGAGGCAGCATCTCAAGCGATGGGGCCATGGCGCATGTGACTTTTTGCCTGCGTGTTCGAGAAGAACTGGGATGTTGGTGAAACAGGGACAAAGACAAAGATTTAGGGTTAGCGCTCCGGGTTTAAGGTCAAATATTCTGCACGGCGTTCGTGGTGTGCGGCGCGTGCGTCAGCACTGCTGCAATGTCTAGCCCTATATGGATGCAAGCACTGCTGCGATGCACAGCCGTACCCGCAAGAGCGTCAAAAAAGCTGCAGCTATCTCTGACGTAGCAGTAGTTGCTTGTAATTGGTCCCTATCTTTTTGAAGACTTGTTTAAAGAAAACATGATAAGACATCCTAAAATAGGGTCCAGGTAGGGTTTAGGTCCGGTTTGCACATTCGGATGTGGTCCTGCATACAAACCCCGAGCTGTATGCGTCAAGCTTGAGCAGTACGCATCCTCCAGCCGATGTCAGGCGTGCTTGCAGGCACACAAGCGCCGACATCCACCTTTGCATGTGAAAATGCATCAGGAATAATAGATCTGACCCTATAGACCCGAAACCCTAAAATCCTATCCTAAACTCTAAAACCCTAAACCCTAAAACCCTGAACCCTAAATTTCCCTAAACCCTAAACCCGAAAAATCCTAAACCCTAAACCCTAAAACCCTAAAGCC
>CAJNDV010021424.1:46254-63924 GCA_905221635.1 Symbiodinium sp. CCMP2456
AGGGTTTAGGGGTTCAGGTTTGGGGGTTTGGGGGTTTAGGGGTTTAGGGGTTTAGGGTTTAGGGGTTCAGGGTTTGGGGGTTTGGGGGTTTGGGGGTTTAGGGGTTTAGGGGTTTAGGGGTTTAGGGTGTAGGGTTGTGGCTTTCGGGCTTAGGGTTTGGGCTGTAGGGTTTGGGGGTGTAGGGGGGTTCAGGTTTTTAGGGCTTTAGTTTGTCGATGATTGTTGTAAATGTTTAGGATTTCGAGCATTTCCATGCTATGAGAGTGTAGACGTTTTCAGGGTTTGGTTTTTAGGGTTCAGGGTTCAGGTTTTTAGATTTTAGGCTTGAGGCTTGAGGGTTATATGAGGGTTTACGGGCTGTCCACCTATATTAAACAGTACCTTCTCAGTATTGCTCTTCATCTATAAAAGACTTAAGCCCCAAAACCGGCGACAAGGAACTGCTCAGAAAATGAGTTTCGGGTTGTAATGGGTTGGGTTTAGGATTTGAGGGTGTTTTAAAGGTGTAGGGTTTACGGCTTTGGATGTTGTCTCCGCTCTGGCGGGATCCGCGCTAAGTGCTTGCAGATGATGGATCTGGAGACGCCTTAAGACAAACACGAAATCCTTCTGCTAGAGGCGTAGATTCTACTTTTCTGGGTTCTTGTGAAGGAACTTAAGGCACCACAATAAGGAAACCATATAGTCTATTACAGATCCCCTCTTGTGATGATTTAAACTAACTGAGGTTGAACAAGCCAGAAGGTGTCATCCACTGGTTCAGTATCTCGACTGCAGTTTGAGAGCTATCGACGTGCTGTTCAGGTGGAGTCGGAATAAGAAGTGAGAATATCACCTTATCGTATAGTCATACCACATGCAATGTACCCCAAAACCCTATCCCATCTCGATGGGTTTTGATGGTTGCCTCATGGACAAGGTTTCGGGTTCAGGTTTGGGTTTAGGGTTTAAGGCTTGGGGCTTCGGGTTTTTCCCCACAGGTTAGTTGAGTAGAATCGGTTGTGACTTCGCGGTTCTTGTGGCTTCTATTTGGCCACCCACGGACCATACAATTGTAGCAGAGCCAGAGCTTCCACGAAGAGTTAGGACGGTGTCTCAACACTCCGACAGAATTCCAGCATGGTATGCATACCGCGCCTTGCTTTGAGCTATTAAGGCCTCACCCTCATTCCGGAGACCTACTGTTTCGCAGTCTTTGGTTGTGGCTCGAAGACTGTTTGTGCTGAGGTTCCGGCATGATGAGGGAGGCCCTTCACCCTCGACCCTAAACCCTAAAACCTGGGTGCTAGCTCGATTCTGGGGCATAAACTCTTGGATGAACTACAAACCCTAATCCTTGAACCCTACACCACTTAGACCCTAAACCCTAATCCCTCAACCCTAAACCCTAAACCCCACTCCCTGAACCCAAAACTCTAATGCTTGAAACCTCAATCCTAAACCCTAAACCACTAAACACCAGCTCCGAAAATCCTACTTCAGGCCCAGGGACTTAGTAAGTCGGTTATAAGTAGGGTTATAATTGGGGTAACTCCATCTAGGGTACTTACAACTCTACTTAAACCTACTTCCTAAGTCCCCTAGACCCGAAACCCTAAACCCTAAACCCTAAATCTACTTCCTAAGTCCCCTGACCCTCCAAGTAGAGCTCAGGAAGAACTGTCGCGTGCCTTCTGTGCCAGCAGTACGAGGAGAGCCACTATGCGAAAGGCTGTTGAAGTATGGGTTCAGGGGTTTGAGGTTTAGGGTTTAGTAGGGTTTAGGGTTTAGGTCTGCGGCGAAAGAAAACCCTTTCTAGTAGCCCTCATAGACCCCTTCAAAAAAGGAACCCTTTCAAGTCAAACCCTATTTTAATCATTACCCTTACAGTCGCCTAAACCCTAAAACACTCAACCCTCAACCCAAAACCCTAAACCCTCAACCCTAAACCCTCAAGCCTGAACCGTAAACCCTCAACAACAACCTCTTAAGCCCTAAACCCTAAACCCTAAACCCTGAACCCTTAAGCCCTAAACCCCAGGCCCTTATGTTATCCCTCGTAAGTCCGGGAGCTGCAGCTGCAGGTGCCCAGTCGTCGCTGTAAGCCTTGTGCCATGTCCGCCTTGGTGTTGTTTAGGGGTTCGGGGTTTAGGGTTTAGGGGTTTGGGGCTTTACGTGTTTAATCCTAAACCCTAAACCCTAAACCCTAAACCCTAAACCCCTAAACCCCTAAACCCTAAACCCTAAACCCTAAGTTTAGGGACTTTCGGGGTTCAGGGGTTTGGGGGTTTTAGGGGTTTAGGGTTTAGGGGCTTGGGCCTTGAGGGGTTCGGGGGTTTGGGGTTCCGGGATTTAGGGGCTTTAGGGGTTTAGGGTTTAGGGGTCGAGGGTTTAGAGTTTAGGGGTTTAGAGGTTTAGGGTTTAAAGGTTTGGGGTTTGGGGCTTGAGGGGTTTAGGGGTTTAGGGATTTGGGGTTTAGGGGTTTAGGGTTGTGCACGGGCTGACCATGCAAAAGGTTCTAGCTGTGGTTGGTCTGAGAGTGTGCCGTTGCCATGATCTAAATCCCAAATCCCGAAGCCTCTTGAGTCTTGAGTCATGAATCCTAAACCCAACCCTAAACCGTAAACTCTGAATCCGAAGCCCGATCCCTGTGAGCCCTTAATGTCATGTTCTCCAGAGGAGCAGTGGCTCTCTACGTTCTTCATCGACCACATGCTTCTGGTCATTGTAGGCGATCCGGGCATGTTTTCCCGAGGTTTAGGCTTTAGGATTAGGGCCGAATAGGGGTTGTAAGGGTATGAGGGCTTTTGAAATGTATGGAGACCATATGGCTAGCCTAGTTTGTACTGAAATTCAATGTATGACATCGTGTCATTTTACTTTACGTCATGCAAAGTCGTACCAAGCACACCAGCGTCTTTTTCTCGCGCTGTATGACATCTCATGATATGATGTTGCATGATTCACAGTACGCTACCTGATGGGATTGTCCGTACTGTCGTATGCCCTGGCGTGATTGCGTACTGGGTAGCACTCGTGAATTTTCGAGAATCCTAAAGTCGAAACCCTAAACCGTAAGCCCTAATTACATGATGCCATGGCAGTTATGCCCAGGCTCTGGCGATCCAACTGCCTCAACTCTTCGAAACTCAGACACCCTGACAGAATCGCTACCCACACTGCTTTCGTAGCTTCTCTACGTAAGTTCGATGTACTCATAAACCGGGGCTGTCATGATAATCATCGAGCTTCATTTAGCTCAGTCAAGAATGAGCCTGTCGGGGCCAACGCCCCGCTGCTGTGCAAGGCTTACCCTACTGCTTCTTGCAACTGATGCTCGCTTTTGTGCACGTCAACATGCGGGAGGCCGGCATTGCTGCTTGGCCGAAGATCAGGTTTAGCCTCAAAGGACTCATATCTTAAGGCTTTCGGGCCCAAAGACCCTATTATATGAGGCCCTTGGGCTATTTTGATGCTAAGGGTTGTTCACTCGCAGAACCTTTGTCAGATCATTCAGGCCCATAATACACTCGAAGAGGGGTTCATCGCAAGCCAGCCACGGCCGTGGGCCGTCCTGTTTTGAAGCCGAACCCTCAGCATCAAAATAGCCCGAAATCCTCTTTTACTTGTAGGGTTCTTGGGCCCAAAAGCCTTGACATGTGCGCCCTTTGAGGCTAAGGGTAGCAGGTAAGGGAATGATTGATTGGCTTTACCTGTGGTTCACGCTGGTGTACGCGACATCGCCGACAAACTCTCACACCCTAAACCCTAAGCCCTAAAACCTTTACCCTACAGCCTAAACGGGCCTAAACCCTAAAACCCTAAACCCTAAATTTCCCTAAACCCTAAACCCGAAAAATCCTAAACCCTAAACCCTAAAACCCTAAAGCCCTAAACCCTGAAACCCTAAACCCTAAAATACTATAAACCCTAAATCAATCCTAAACCCAAAAATCCTAAACCCTGAAATCCTAAAACCCTAAACCCTGAGCCCCGGCCCGAGAATCCCCGAGACCCACGCGCCCAGGAGCGGAGAGATGTGAGCCTCCACAGACAGGACACCTTTTGTGGTTTAGGGTTTTAGAAGGGTTTCGGGCTTTAGGGTGTTAGGGTTTAGGGTTTAGGGTTTTAGACTTTTAGGGTTTGGGGTTTAGGATTTCAGGCTTCATAGTGTTTTCGGTTTAGGATTTTAGGGTTTAGGGTTTAGGATGTTAGGTTCATTGGAGGGTCCAAGGCTTGGGAGAGTAGGGTCAGGGCTTTAGGGTTGCGTTTTAAGGTCCTTGGGCTTTGGTTCACATGCACTGGCAAAGCAAGAAAAAGATGTAGACATGCCGGCGAGAGTTTATCTGAGAGCATCGCACCATTGGACAATGAAGTACACCACATTCTGCAAGCGATGATGCGTTTGTGCGCGGATTGCGCCATTGTAAGTCAAACGTATTCATCACCAGTGTTCAGGATCCAATCCGAATCACACAATCCGTTTCTGTTAAGCGTTGGAGCTCACTTCATGCAGCAAGATCGGTTTAGGGCCTTAAGGGTTTAGGGTTAAGGGTTTTAGGGTTTAGTGTTTAGGGTCCCTGAGTGGGCAAAGGTTCTGCCGATCTCACGCTGGCGCTGGGCTCAAGGCCGATTCAGCTCAACATCCCCGCCCTCGGAGCCCTCAAGCTGGCCCCAGCTGCTTGGATCTAGCTTGCAGGCTTTAGGGTCCAGGGTCTGCAACAATGGTCTCTTAATGTAGGGGCCTGAATAATTACCAATACTATTTTGGGGGTTCCTTGATATAATTGAAGTTGTAATGGACCCCCAAACCCCATTCTTATTAGTAAGGCCCCTATCTTAGGCCTGGACTGCGGGGCTCCAAGACTCCAGGCTAGAACTTTCCGAAGTTACCCGTGGGTGAGAGTTGATCATGGCTTTTGGAACGTAGACTGACGGATGCTCTTTGCTCGATCTCTTTGGGGCCATCGAACACATGTCCTGCTTTGGGCTCCCTCACTACTCCCGGTGCCCGCTTGTTGTGCTTCGCGCCGAAAGTGCTTCGACTTCGCAGACCCTAAACCCTAAACCCTAAACCCTAAGCCGAGCCCAAGAAAGCCCCAGGATGGTTCTCCTCGCATATTGCTCGGTTTGGCTTCTGGCCATCTCTCCGACCACTGCCGCGCCGTGCCCGAACGGCGTGTGCTCCGGAGGACTCGGCCTACTCCAGAAGGCCCGCGGCTGCATCAATGTAGTGGCAATGATACAATTACCTTTATTAGTTTGGGGCGTTCCTTCTTAGAATTCTAGTATAATGGGCCCCAAAACCCTATTCTTATTATTAAGACCCCTATATACGTCATGTTGCTCTCGCCTATCGCCATCAGAATGAAGGTACCGTACACAGACAAATAGCGACACCAGACGATTTTGCCAAGTTGTTTCTGGCCACTGGCCTGTGAAATTTGGCTGAAGTCCACCGGGTTCTCCCTCTGTCCAACATTCTTACTTCTCATCATATCCGTGCTAGTGTTGGTTGAGCATCCTTGATTGCTGACTCGTACCTGGAGGTCCCCGCACGACAACATGTGCTGATGACTGTGCCGAGTGACTACGACTGGTTCCCTGTGGATGGCGGAATCGCACGCGCCTGCCGTGGTGCCTCCCCGGGCGACAACGCTGCCAGCCACTACACCGTGCTCCATGGAAGCTAGGTCCCAACCTTCCAGTACTGAGTGGAGAGGCGGTGTTCCCGTTCTTTGGGTATTGATTGTTGAGGGCTCCTACAATGCCCTACAGAAGATCGGCCATGCAAGGCATGCTGTAGGATTCTGTGAACCGTAGTGTGCCATGAGTCGTCCAGTGATGCACCGTCACGGGTGACCATTTCGTAAAGAGGCGTGTTCTCTTTAAGCGGTATAGGGTTCATGCAAGAGGAGCATGGTTTGGGGAACACCGGGGCAATGTAGTTTATTGCACCGTATATACATGGCCAATGCACGTGCTTGTATCTCATGCATGTATAAGAAGCAAGCAAGATCAGCATTAAACAGAAACTCCTAGCACCGGTGCGCCACTCACAAGTTGCGTGCTTTGGGACTCACCTGGGCCTCAGGACTGACCTCACTTGAGGACTGCAAGGGAGCTTGTGCACAGAACGCAAGTTGCCGGGGCGTGGAGTACAGCCGCGGTCGATGCGAGGTGTGGACCAGGCCAGCAGGCATCCGAGGCATCGATTGGGAAGACGTTTTTGCCTTTTGGGCTCTGGGGTGGGTTTGTTCAGGGCTGATGTCTTTAGGACCTAAGTCCAGGATTGATGCGATGGGCCTGCTATGGTTTCAAGCCGAAGCGCTCTTGTTTTTTGTGGGTGTTGTGGGAACAAAGAAGTTGGATCTTGTCTGTTCAAGGTATCCAAGCCAGCATCTCCTTACAGAATTATTCTTGCTGGAGCTATGGGCCGTCCCACTTCCTTGCGGTCGATGGAGGCGTAAACCGCGCCTGCCGGGGCACCGGGGCAGAGGATGACTCGCCTGCCTACTTCATGCCGCAGCCAGGCTGAAATTGGTAAGGGCTTTGCATTTCTACTCGGGGTCGGATCAAGCAACAGGAACAGGACGCGCTTCGGCGTTACGCAGGATTCCCCGGCTGCTGTTATTTTTGGAGTGCTACTGCAGGTATTCCTATTGCCGGCGGCTAAATTCTGAGTTGACCATCTGAACAACGCCTGAGGCATCAGGGCGTGCAGACTGTGGACGCCTGCAAGTACCTTTGCTATGCAGAGCCTCAGTGCCAGGGCATCCAGTACATGGACGACGGAGGCGACTGCAAGGTGTGGATTCGACCGGCAGGCATTGAGGCCACGAGCGCCTCCCCCGGCTCCCTGTGCATCTTGGCTTTAACGAAGGGACACCAACGAGAGACTTTCAGCTCTTCTTAGATTTATGAGGTGCATGTGCTACGGGTATGAAACATGTACTGATGCATTCTCAGGTATAATACCAGCCCCCCTTCGGGGTCATGCAAAAGTGTGTGTGTGTGTGTGTGTCTCTCTCTCTCTCTCTGTACGCATGCAATGACTATTTTAATGTCTACGTTTGGTGGCTCGTGGAAACTCCAACCAAGGTCTTCGCCTGGAATTCGTCTCGGCAGACCCCTCCGCGGGCGATGCTGCATGCCGCGGCAGTCACGCTTCGGACAACAACCCTGCCAATTACTTTTTGGCGGGTGGCACATCGATCGAAGATTGCAAGCAGAGCTGTCGAGAAGAGCCGACCTGCAAAGGCATCGAATACAGCAGCGGACGTTGCGAAGTTTGGACGAAAGCTGAGGGAATTCAGGCAGTAAAGTCACTTGGTGGCTTCACTTGCTTGAGGTACTCTATCGCTGGCATGTCGAGTACCACAACACCTGTGATGACCACCACCACAACCACGACCGTGCCTACGACCAGCACTACCACCACCACATCAACAACAACCATGGCCACAACCACAACCACGACTCAGACGACCATGGCACCGACGACCCTCGCGCCGACAACCACAACCGAGGCCAAAAACTGTCGTGGGAAGTATGCGCAGTGTGGCGGCAAGAATTACAACGGCGAGAAGTGCTGTATCTACGGTTGGGACTGCATCTTCGTGAACGATTTCTACTCACAGTGCAAGCCGGGCCAGACACCAACTACAACTTTGGCGGTGGACTGTTCAGCTCCAGGCACGGAGCTTCGCGGTAAGTTCCAGCAGTGTGGGGGTCAGAGCTGGCAAGGCGCCAGGTGCTGTGAATCTGGACTATTCTGCAAGTTCGACAATGACTTCTACTCGGACTGCAGGCCAATCGAAGGCAGCACGGTCGCACCCAGCACCACATCTGGCCCAACCTCGGCCACCACAAGCACCGCTACAACCACCACCACTACTGCTGCAACCACTCCTACCGGAACCACCACTCTTGCAACAACTACGGCCGCGCCCACCTCGACAACCGCCCAGAGCACCACAGCTGCCTCGACCAGCAACTCGCCGTGCCAGAAGGGCTATGCTCAGTGTGGTGGAAGCAACTACCAGGGAAGCACTTGCTGCGAGGATGGTTTCGTTTGCAAGGCCTCAACTGACTCCTATTCGCAGTGCTTGCCAAACGTTACCACCACAGCCTACACGGGACCCAGCACTACCACCACACAGACGACCACCACTACACCGCCACCTACCACGACCACCACTGTCGGACCCACCACAACTGTTTCCACCACCACGGTCCAGTGCAAAAGGCGCTGGGACAAATGCGGAGGTATGAACTACGACGGGGCGACGTGCTGCGAACCCGGGTGGTGGTGTGTCTACGGTGGCCCATACTACTCTCAGTGCAAGACCACCACGACAACAACGCCGTATGCTCCTTCCCCAGCAGACCAGCGGGCAGATGCACAGTTCCTGATGCAGGGCTCCTTCGGGCCGACCCGTGCCAGTATGACGGAGATAGACGGCGTCGGCTACGATGAGTGGATCCACACTCAGATCGCCCTCCCTGCCAGCCTGCACCGCGCATTCTACCGACAGCGTGCCGCGCCACAGACTTCAGCTGACGGTGCACTGAAGAAGTGCTCTGTCGGGTCCAGGTGGCGCAGCACAGCCTTGTCCATAGCAGATGTGGGCAAGAACATCTCCGTGCAGGCCGGGCAGCTGTCGGTGGCTGGGCGCTTGAGGACTGAGCTGAGCACCTCTTCCACCTGGGCGACAATGAGCTACGAGGGTTACATTTGTGAGTTGGCCAACAACGTGATGCTGAGCCAGGAGGCCGATTGCGCCAACACGCAATCCCGGCAAATGCCCCTTCCGTGGAGCTCTGCCCCAACTGCTACAGGTGCAACTTTCGAGGTCCTGAGGCCCGGCACCTTGGTGTTGAAAGAGGCCCAGGCGAACTGTCAGCTGACAGATATTATCCAGTCAGATGTGGAGAATGCAGGCACTTTCTATGTGCACGAGCCGCGTTTGGTGCTCGTGGAGAACACTTTGGAAGCCCCGGCCTCCTCCGAGACATGGCTGGGTGGGCAGTGCCCTTCGGTGCCCCGAAGCTTCGTGAACGAAGCAAGCTGCAAGCTCTTACCTGGATGTGCACCTTTGGAGATGCGCGGTGTGCAGTTGGACCTGAATGTGAGCACTTTGGAGAAGTTCTTTCAGGTTAGCGGGCGATACGTCTATGCCGTGACGGATCTGTTGACCACAGAGCCTCCCTGTGGCGTGCAGCAGTCGAGGTGGAAACGCCTGGATTGCAGCGCGGTGACTTGCACCGCCACGCCACTGAGCAGCAGCGACGCGTCCCTGATGCGCGCGGCCTTGGCCGAGGAGGAGGGCTGGCTACGGGACGTCAACGTGGACTGTGCCAGCGTGCCTGCAGACGCGATTGTCGAGGTCAACGGCGAGTTCTTCCAGCACGTGCACCCGCAGGAGTACAACGTCTACGACTTTACGAACTGGGTCTCCGAGCATCCTGGCGGCCCGGACAAGATCCGCCAGTGGACTAGCAAGGGCTTCATCCTCAAGTACCCGCTTTCTCATCCCATGGGGCGATGGGCGTCGACGAAGGCTTTGACATACATCCGCCCAAACTTCGTCGGCCGCTTCGGGGACTCCATGAGCTTCCTCGGCTTGCCGCAGACTTTGCAGACCTTTCCCCTAGCCACGGCCTTCGGGGCCTTGGAGAGCTTCAACGGCTTTGCCGAAGTTTGCGGCTCTGCCGGAGAGGTAGCCAACGACTTGGATCTGGGCCACCAGTATTCTTTCCATGTGCCCGAGCATCCGGTGGACACGGGCTTTGACGTAGACTACGACACGCCGGCAGAGGTGCCGGATCTAGGCCGGGCCTCCACCTGGACAATGCTGGCACTCGAGGCCCCGGACCAGCTCCGCCAGCGCATGGCCTGGGCCCTCGCCCAGATCTTCGTCGCGGCACCGGACGATGCGACGGCGCGACACACCGAGATGTTTGTGAACTACTACGACATTTTCGTCCGTCATGCTTTTGGCAACTTCGGGGACATCCTGCGTGAGGTGACCTACAGCCCCGTCATGGGCGACTACCTCACCTACAAGAGGAACAGGGCCTTCGACAGCGATGGGGCTTACCCGGATGAGAACTATGCCCGTGAGATCATGCAGCTTTTCACCATTGGGCTGTGGCGCCTGAATGCGGATGGTTCGCGCATGCTGGACAGTGAGGGCAAGCCTATCCCTACATACAGCAACGAAGACATCATGAACCTCGCGCGCGTCTTCACCGGGTTCGACGAGCAGGGAGCACGTGCCAACATTGAGCACGTCGAGGGCAAGGTGAACGTGATTGACCCCATGCGCCTGCGCGCCGAGTGGCGAGATGTGTACCCGAAGCCAGATCTTTTGGGGGGTTATCTTGGTGACGGGTACCCGCTTTGCAGGGATCAGCCTGCCCAGGGCTTCTTGCGCCAAGGGGCCAAGTACCGCTTCGTGGGGCATGCCCATGAGGGCGAGGTCCTTGAGCTGTCCGCGGGCTCTGCACTGTACCGTGCACTCTGCGGAGGCACAGATGCCTGCAGCCATCAGCTTCTCATCGAACTGACAGAGACATTGTCATGCACAGGCGCCGAATGTCAGGCCCAGACGGCCGGTATTGTCAAAGTGGGAGATGGCTACTACGAGCACCTCTACGATGCCTGTGTGGGGCTCTTCTTCTCCGAGGGCGAGGAGGTGCTCCTCTACCCAGATGGCACCATCGCATCCAACCTGACCACCAAGTCAAGGCAGAATCGTTTCGTGGCACGCTGGATCCCCACCCTCCCAGACCTCTCTACTTGCCCTGCAGGCTGCAGGGCAGGCTATGAGGTGTGTGCTTGTGCTGGGGCCCTGTCTGTCCAAGATGGATTGCACGTGGTCTCAGCCGGCGGCTTCGCGTTTCAGAACCCACCGGTCTTCATGGACCGCGAGCACCCGCGGAAGCGTGACGCGGCCTTTGAGGTTGAGGCGCTACTGGAACACCTCGTGCACTACCCCAACACCCCGATGTTCTTTGCCTACCGCATCATCCAGCGCTTCGTGACCTCAAACCCTAGCCCTGAGTATGTGCTTGAAGTCAGCCAAGCCTTCCAAACAGGGGAGTACAACGGCCACACGTACTCTGGAAAGTATGGTGACCTTGCGGCCACCATCGCTGCGGTGCTTCTTTTCAGTGAGGCGCGCTCACAAACCAGCACCAGCAATGGTGTCCTGCGCGAGCCCTACCTGAAGGTCATCCATTTCATGCGATCCATGGAGTACCAGGATGAGAAGGCCCGGCCGATCATCCTCCGTAACCTCATTGATACCATCGGCCAGTACCCGTATGCCTCGCCAACAGTCTTCAACTTCTACATGCCCGAGTTCAGGCCCGACGGCTTCCCTGATGGCTTGGTGGCGCCAGAATTTCAGATCTACACGGCCCCAAACGCTCTTGCCTTTGCCAATGGCATGCACTCACTCATCAACGAGGGCCTCAGCAGCTGCGACTCCGGGTTTGGGGTGGAGGTGGCCGACTGCTCCGCCGGCACAATGACCTTCCAGGAAAAGTCGGACATGAGCGAAGCCCTGGCAGAGCTCGACCTGTTGCTCACGGGGGGCCGCTTGGAGTTCAGGGGAGTGGTGCAGGCTGCCTACCAACGTGACGGGTGGAAGGATGCACAGAAGGTGATGGTCCTCACCCCGGAGTTCAATGCGCTGGGGAATCCTATGCCAGAAGGTGTGCGCCCTCCTTCCCCGCCTCCAAGCACCGGCGCGGCTTCCAGCTACAAGGCTGTGATCATGTTCATGCTCAAGGGCGGCATGGACAGCTTCAATATGCTGGTGCCGCTAAACTGCCCTCTGTACGACGAGTACCACGATGTCCGCAAGAGCATCGCCTTCCTTCCGGAGGAGATGAATCAAATCAACTCCGCCACGCAGTCGTGCTCCCAGTTCGGCATCCATCCAAAGCTCCCTTTGTTCAAGGCCTGCTGGTTTTTTATGGGCTGGACGTGAGCGGAGTGGGTATATGGCGTCTTGAGGTAGTTGGGGCACGGGCAAAGCCCTTAGAGATTGGGCGGTTTCCCATCCAGAAGCATCCGTGTCAGCCCCCTGTTGCGCAAGGAGCTCTACGATGAGCAAAGCCTGGCATTCATCAGTGATATTGGGGCCTTAGTGGAGCCGCTGACGCCGGCCGCTGGGCTTTGGCGTGCCATACTCTTTTGAATCTCTCTCGGGATTTGTTGTTCTGTCACTACAAAAGTGCCAGGGTTTGTGTTTCGTTTGATTGCACATGGTCTTTCATGATGCAGAGCTTGCGGGCCATGCTGCGACAGTATGCAGTATGTTGTATGCAGCCTGGCGAAGCTAGTTCGTGATCCTTCGTATGATTGTCACGCAAAGGCTTGATAGCTTTGGCCCTGGAAAGGCAATCCCAAATCGCATAGCCTAAGCTGCAACCCTTGAGCTTTAAACCCCAGGCATTGAATCTCCAAACTCTAAACCCTAGAGTGTAAACCCTATAAGCCCAAAGCCCTAAACCATTTTGCCTCAAGGAGATGATCGGGAAGGGCTGGAATGCCAAGGGAGGCAGCGGGGAGACCTGCCAAGGCTCGCGGCAGAGTCGGGCATCGAAGGTCTTGTGTCAAGTCTTGCGGTTTGGGGTTTAGGGTTGAGGTTGCGGGTTTAGCTTAGGGGAGTGAAGCGACATGCAAGTATTCCGGAGCTGCATGAAGCTTGCCGGGGTGTTCGCTGTGTGTGGGAACTTGCCTTGGAGTAGCTGTTGAATAAAATCCCAGGTGCCTCCTTTCTTCGAGGCACGCCTGTCAAACTATTCCTCGAAGATTCTTAAATCGTACCGATGTATTTCCCGGCTCCGATGGCATGTGGCCTTGAAAAGTCCCACAGCAGGATGCTGAAGCCTGCGAAGGTGCGGCACGAGCCAAAGGGTGCATGTAGGAATATCCGACGGCCTAAACCCTCACACCCAGACGACGAATTTCCTGAGCCTTTTTTGTGACAGGGGGAAGGACCAAATACAACAACCTTCAGAGATTGTTTGAAGGCCTCTTCAGCCACAACGACCAGCAAAGAGCTGCTGAGACGCTGACATGCCAGTGACCTGGCACGTTAGTGGCTCTCTTGACAGCTTGGCATGTGAGCTTTTTGCGGCGTGTCGTGAAAGAGGATCCACAAAAGGGACAGGCTGTGGATCTCCGCTCATGTGTGCTTCTATAGAATTTTGGGCTGATAGAAATCCCTGTTGTGGTCTTGCAGGGCTTGCAGGGTGTGCAAGGCGCACGAAGATGGGCAAGGTCGCAAACGCCAGTCCTAGTCCTTCTGTGTTTGGTGAGCTTATTCTTCACACATGGCTTGCGGATGCATGATCCCAGCTGCTGCTGGGCATCTTGGGAATGGGCTCCATGAGCAGTTCCCACGCCAGGTACGGCAGCGCCGAGTTCAAGGGTGCCGGAGGGCGTATGGCGGACGCAGTTGCCGCAGGGACTCAGAAGTTTCTCGGGCTCGAAAAAGAAGCACCTCTTTTTTGTGCGTGAAGCAATGCTCAATGTGACGGGTAGGTATTGATAAGCAGCTTCAAGACCGCCAAAGGCAAGGGTGTCCTGTAAGGCTGTAAGGACAGGGCTGCCATGCAAAGCGCTGAGCCTGATCATGAGTTCAAGCCTACTCCTTGCTGAAGCCGGACCGAGGTACAACACCCAGTCCTTCTCTTTGAAGGGTTCTGCGACGTGGCCTCAGGGCTTCGACATCCCAGGGGAGGTTCTGGGCTCGAACTCAGGCGGTGGCGGCTTGGACTTTGGACATGTGCACGAGCTTTGCTTTTGATCCCAGGCTTTTGAGCCTGGGGCGTGGGGTTTAAGACTTGAATAATCGAATCTCTGAGTTTTTGGTTCTGGTTTGTTTCACAGCTGATGCCAATCCGAGGTAGCTCCGCCTTCCCAGAGTACACGCGTTTACAGGACTCGCTTGGCCGCAGACACGTCATTTCTAGTCATCGAAGAATTGTGCAGTACCGTTTCCTCAGTCTTCCTCCTCGAAAACCTCGCATAACACCCTAGCCAGCGCAACCTGTCAGCCTCTTGGCCGCTTGAAGTACTGAGTGCTGGCATTCCTTCCGCAGTCTTGTTTAACAGCTTTGAACTCAACCAAGTCCTCGGAACTCGCACGAAGGACCTTGTCAATAACATCACGGGCACTCGTCACGGCAACGTCTACTGCGAGGAGTACGCACGACGTTTGGAGCAGGCCCTTCCTTCTTTGATCCTCGACCCAAGTCTTAAGAATCTACAGTGCATCTCTGCGGTCGATTCGGTGGGCTTGATGGTAATTAAGACTAGTCCGGTCGTGATTTCTGTCCCAAAGCAAGAACATTTGCATGCCTGAAGGGCTGATTGACCGATTCGTGAACTGATGGGTTGTTTGGTTGGGTGGTTATGAAGCCATATGAAGCCCCAAGCCATAGCCGCCAAGACCATGACCTGTAGCGAGTCCAAGAACCCTTGCAGGCCATCAGCTTCAACCTTGGCCTGGAGAAGCAGCTGGAGAACGCGGAGCTGGCCACGGAGTACGAGGTGAGAGCCCAGTTGAGCGATCAGTGGACTTGCCAGAACGAGGGTGTCTACAAGCTTTCGCGGATGGTTTCATCATCCCATGGTCACCAACAGCTCTGAGAGCTTGTTCCAAAGCTGAAAGTTAGAGCCCCAAGCCCAGGTGAAGGGCTGGCAGCCGCTGCGCCAGCAGTTCAAGCAGGCCAAAGTGGGGGCAGGGCCCAGTTCTTTGGTGTCCTTCTGGGACTTGCAACAGGTTCACTGTTGTGAGTGTTTAGGATTTATGTGAAGGCTAGCAGCTAGCAACAAATGAGTTTCCGGTAATCAGGAGCTCCAGTACGGACTTTTCCAGAAAAGACCGCAAATTTGTGGGGAACTATCGCCTGCAGGTAATCTAGGGGCCTAAATGAACACCTACATTATTCTGGGGGTTCCTTATCATAGCTATAGTATGGCATACCCCTAAACCTTATTTCTGATTCTGAAGGCCCCTATATTATCTGGGTATCCAGCTCGAGGTCCCTGCTAGGAAACCCATAATATAGAAGCCTTACAATAATTAGCTATACCATGTTGGGGGATCCTTATCATCATTATAGTATACTGGGCCCCAAAACCCTATTCTATTTATTAAGGCCCCCTGCCTGACTTCTAACCGTGCGTATGCTTTGAGACAGGGGCTCCTCTTAAACATCGTAATTTCCATTTCAAAGCGCATGACTGGGGATCAGGTTCCGTGTGAAATTCTACCTAGAGTCGTCACATGTCGTAACACTTTCAGGCAGAAGTCCTGAGCCTGGACCGCAATTCTTAACGTTAGTTGAACTCGGAATTTGTAGTCCCGAAGCCCATGACCCTAGGTCCTTGAAGCCAAATACCGAGTCCGCAACCCGTCGCCAGCTGCAGGCCGCTACGCTGATCGCCGCGCGCGTGGACCGCCAGGCCGAGCGCGACTTCTTCTTCATCGAGGACAGACGTTGGAAGGCTCTGCATTCTTCCCTGGATGTAGGTTCGTTGGCTCAGCAAGAATCCCGCTGATCAAAGGATACCGAAGTGCCAAACCGCAGAACCTTCAGTGAATGATTTTTTGGGCCTTTAGATGTCAAGTCCCAATCCGCCAGGCCGGCTTCTAACCTACTTCCTTTCACCGATCCCTGCCTGTAAGAGCTATCCCAAACTTTCGTTCGGAAACCTTCAACCAGCCACCCTACTCCGTGCATCCCGGACCCTATATAGGCCCTCCGGCCCAAATAAATGAAACCTGGCACTGTACGAGCACACCACCCTCAGATCCCAAACCCTCTTTTAACCGACTTCAACCGGTTCTGCCCAGAGCTCCAAACCGAGCAGGACGGTGGCTGGGATCACCACAAGGGTGTGGAGGGCCGCCTTGCTGGGAGGTTCGAGGATGTGAACGAGGCTATGGCAAACACACGCTGTTCCGGTTTGCGCGAGTTATAAGATGGTTCAAGGCTGTGCGCCGTGGGAGTCTCTTGGGTTTGGAGTGAATCTGCAGTTAAAGCCCATTGCATCGTTCTCCGCGATAGTGGAGCGTTGTAGTCGCGATCAAGTTGCTAAGGGCTTTATACGCCTTTACTGGAAGCTTTCAATCCCACATCAATCACATCAACCATCATGAGGCGGGTTGCTGACCCTGACCCAAACTTGGGCTTCAGGGGCTGCTCAGCCAGTCAGCTTCCCGAAGCCAAAGTCTTCCAGGACCCGCCTTGTACCCTCAAATAGGGGTATATGATTCCAAATTAAGGGTATCTGGGATCGAGTAGAGGGTAGATGGAGCGAGAGTCTAGGTTGGTGATTTCCAGGCGCTGGCAGAGTTTGTCGCCGAGCTCAAGGGGCAGAATATCTATGACAGCGTTGTGATTGTGACACACTCTGATTTTGCGCGTACCCTCACGCCGAACAGTGGCTTGGGCATGCACGGTGTCGAATCCTAGCATAACGGGTTGAGCGGTTGGGGAGTTTGCCTAGGGCTGCAATTGGCGCTATCCATGATGCACGTTCCTTCTTCACAAGCTTCGTTTGACTCCCTCCTCATACTCCGCCTGCAGTTTGTGGAACGTTGCTGGAAAACGCATGGTCCCATCAAAGGTTTCGAGTGATGGGGGGTTGAGCTGGAAGATCAGTAGCATTGTTCCTTTGCCTTTAGCAATCTAGCATCGTTTTGGAACTCGTCCTACATTCTTTCAATCCGACTTGCGCAAGCTCCAAATCTAAGGCAATGCGGGCACCGACCATGGTTGGGCAGGCACCCACCTGGTGATCTCTGGTGCCATCAAGGGCGGCGAGAGCCTTTGACATATGTAGCCTAGTCCACTCAAAAGAAACCAGCAGCCACAGATCCGAAAAAGTCGGAAAATGTCCACCCGAATCAATCGAATACCTCAGAAAGTTTGTAACTCTAGACTCCGAGCCCCGCCTCTTGTCTTTCAGCCGCATGTCTGAGGATCTACAACGAGTTCCCGCACCTGGCCGAAGGCTCGCCGATGGACGCGGGCCGCGGTCGCTTGATCCCCACGTCTCTCGGAGATCGTCTCAGATTTTCAGTTGAGTTCAGGTTCGACAGTTGTTGGGGTCCTCTGCTTGGGGGTTTTGTCCTTGAATTCTGGGGCTAGCGCGGATCCCAAGCTAAAGAACCTCATAGTGTTTGCCGTGGACGGCGCCCATCGAAAAGCCTGGTTCTCATCGCCAGCCCCGGCGCAGCTTGTCAAAGCTTTTGTGGAAGACGTGGAAAGTTCATAAAGGTACCCCTTGGAGAACATGATGGTCCCGGTCGCGGAGTGGATGGGCATGGAATCAGGGCAGCGCTTGCAGGCCCTCTCCGGATTTGGCCATCTGGGGTGTTGGTCCACTGATTTTGCTGCGTAGGAGTGCCCTATCAGGAACTGAGGTGCAGAACAGGGTTCGGTCCCACGGTTCGCCACAACGAGAAAGTAACACATGCCAGCTATTCTGTCATCTCCCCTCAACATCTCATGTGCCCTGATACGGATCAGGAGGGAACCACAATGAAGACTCTTGACGACAACGGCAAAGACCATCAAGAAAACCACGACGCACATTATTCTTATACTGCGAAATTTATCATTATTGTTACCACTCCTGCTGCTGCTAGTGCTAGT
>CAJNDV010021435.1:1535-14956 GCA_905221635.1 Symbiodinium sp. CCMP2456
CTAGGGTTTAGGGTTTGAGAGTGTAGGGTTTTAGGGTTTAGGGTGGCCTAATGTAGGGGCTTTGGGGGTTCCTTCTAAAAAATTATACTAGTACTTACTCACCCTAAACCCTAAACCCTAAACCCCGAAACCCTAAACTGGGACCGGCCTGGATGCGTTGCCTCTGTATCTGCTTCATGACGGCAATCTCCTTGGCCATGCTTTCGGCGCTTTAGGGTTTAGGCTGTTGGATACTTTGGCCCCAAAGTACCCAGATAGGGGCTACTTTAAGGCCAAAGTATATACTTTTCAGGTTTAGGATTTCTAGACGGAAGGGGCTCTAAACCCTAAACCCTAACGTTCTTAGGGTTTAGGGTTTAGGGTCCGTCTTCTTGGCGCTTCGGCATTTTTGCAATCATGGGCTTTTGTGTTGTGTAGGGTTGCCTGGTTGCACCTCTCCTGCAATCATGTCAAAGGTCTCAACACGTTTACGGCATCGCAGTTTCGGGGGTGCCGGTTCGGAGGTACCGGCCCTGAACTCCTGAGCCCTACTTAAAGGATCATGGGACTTAGTAAGTAGGGTTATAATTACGGTTTAGGGTTTAGGGTTTAGGGTTTAGGGTTTAGGGAACCCTACTTAGAGGATCATGGGACTTAGCAAGTAGGGTTGTAATTACGGTTTAGGGTTCAGGGTTTAGGGTTTTGGGGGTTTAGGGTTTAAGGTTTGGGGTGTTTAGGGTTATAATTACGGTAACTGTCCTTCTATTTACTGACAACCCCAATTAAGGGACTTATAACCTTACTTACTAAGTCCCATGATCCTCCAAGGAAGCCCTGAGGGTTTAAGGTTTAGGGCTCTCTTAGTCGATGGGGCCTATGTTCAGGGCGTGCAGGATAATAAATGTAGGGGCCTTAATAATTGGAATCGGGTTTTGGGGTATATTCGACTATAATCATGATAAGGAGCCCCAAAACCCTATTCGAAGTATTAAGGCCCCTATATTATCCAAGGCACCTTGTCCGTCTGAGCGCTCTCGATCGCGGTGTTGCAGAACACACCTCGGCAAGGCACATATCGCACACCGACTGCTCAAGGTCTCGATTCCACGACCGACCAGGACGACCACAACCTGAAGCCCAAAATAAGCCTGCCCCCCTAAACCCTAAACCCTAAACCCTCCCCTCGAAAGTACCTTTAACAGACTTCATAGGACTGATTGCTTAGGCTACGACAGACGCTGCTTGAGATGCCTAGGCCAAGCGGTAAACCCAAAAGACCTCAACCACACAACACCTGGACCTCAAATTCCTATGAACAACAAAACACACAACTTGTGAAAAATAAAACACCAAACATACTATATGGCGGGTGCCTTGTGGTTTGGATACAAAAAGAAAGAATGCTTTACAACATCTCCCCTTCAAAACTGGTCCTGCCCCTGATCCATGGTTTTCCATGCCCCCCCCCCAAGTTGAAATCTTTTGATCATGAGCCATGCCCTCGAGCGAAAGATGGGGGAATCCCAGCATTAATCCTAAACCCTAAACCGTAAGCCTAACCCAAAGGGTCCAAAGTACCTATGTAGTAGAATCGAGGGTGTCTATTTTAGGAGTTGTTACTATGATTTGGGAGAGTATCCCCCATCACACCCTAAACCCTAAACAGTACCTAGGACCCTTTGGGTAAGGAGCCATTTGAAGCTCCGGCCCTCTTTTATAATGCAAGCAGGGCCTGTCACCACGTTGACGATGGCGAACATGGTCAGCGACACGTACCTGCAGTTTAGGATCTTTCCATAGGCTCCATAGTAGTTCCTTTTTGGCAGTACCTTATAGTATCCTGAATATAAACCACACAAAGGAACTGCAATGAAGCTATGGGTAGGCTTTTCGGTATTCAGGGTAGATAGGGTTTCCATAGGGTTTGCGGGCAACAAGTTTTGTGTTGCTTAGCATTTGCTGACGTGGCGGTGGGCATGCTTTTCGTTTCGAATACTACATATGTAGAAATTTTAGGTATGCATATGTTTGTGTATGTAGAAAGGCATCTGTTGCGTAAGACTGGATACACACAAAACCCCAAACTGTATACTATGCATACTTGTATTTGCATGCGAGAGATACACAGTGACAGATGAATCGGCAGACAAATAGACAGACAGACTGACTGACCTTCACTGACAGACGCACAAGCACATAGAAAGATGGATGCCGCTTTGCATACATGAAACACAGAGAGGGAAACATCCAGCATGAATCGTCAGAGGCCGGAGGGACGAAAGAGGGGAGGGAGAAAGTGCCCTAAAGCCAGCCCTTGAGGGCTTATAGTTTAGTTTTTAAAGGGTTTAGCGCGTTCTGTGGAGCTGACCCTAACTTAGCTTTCCAACTGCGGGGGTCAGGAGTCGATAACTCCGATTTGGTCTTGCGTTTCAAAACCAAACGAGCATCTTCCAGGCACATCATCTTTAAACCCTGGGGTAAGACGGCCGTAACTCAGAGACCCTGATGTGTCTCTAAATCTTAAACCTCTAAACCCTAATCCCTCATCCCTGAACCCTCCAACTACGGAAAGCTTAAAAGGAAACATTAAAGGAACCCCTCAAACGAACCCCCACACCCTCCAGCAGAGCGGGGGAGTGGGGGCACATGAGGTAGGAAGCGAAGGCGATGGGAGACACCTCGCGCGATCCGCATTTCACCGGGTTTTTAGGGTCTTTAGGATTTATAAGTTTGAGGTTATTAACACTAAACCCTAAACCCTGAACCCTAAACCCCTAAACCAAACCCTAAACCCCCTAAAGAAAGGCTCCAGGTTTTGGAGCTTTAGGGTTTAAGTTTAGGATTCAAAGGCTGAGGCTTCCGAGTTAGGCTTTAGGGGGACTGGGTGGGTGAAACGGTGAGGACACCCCCCCCCAGGCTCCCTAATTGGTGGGGCTTTAGAGGTTTTGGGGTAAGAGGCTTTTGGAGGTTTTTGAGATATGGCATCACAGCTTTGTATGGCAGACAAGTTTCAGACTGATTCAGACTGTCTAAGGCTCATCTCGTGTATTGACAGGCTTGTCCCGCGATCTGGAGCATCTCATCCTGTTCTGGGTTGTAGCTTAGGGGCCCTTAAGAATATGTATGAAGATGTACCTCGATAGGGACCGTAAGGAAATCTTACCATTTCTTGAAAGTGCCACCTAAAGTAGGGGCCTAAACACTTACCAATACAATTTTAGGGGGGTTCCGTATTATAAGCACGTAGAGCATAATGGGCCCAAAAACCCTATTGTAATTATTAAGGCCCCTAATATAGAACCCTATCATAGATCCTTTATAGAACCCTTTAACGATCCCTTTAAAGGAACCTCTAGTCTAATTTTTAAGACCCCTATAATAGTGCTTCTTGTTTCTGAAGGGTTTGGGGCCTCTAAGAGTTTCGGATGCCGTACTATATTGGGGACCTAAAAAGGGACCCTAACTTAAATAACAAACCCTAAACCCTAAACCCTAAACCCTAAACCCTAAACCCTAAACCCTAAACCCTAAAACCCATATTCCTAGCTATGGGTAATGCCTGGTTTACATCATCAACAGTAGGACTCCTCGACTTGTCTGAAGCTCACACTTCATGGCTTGAGGGCTCCTGGGCGTTACCTGTAGTAGTAAGTTAAGCAGTCGTAGTAGTAATAATAGTAGTAGTAGGAGTAGTAGCAGCAGCAGTAGTAGTAGTAGTAGTAGCAGTAGTAGTCGTCGTCGTCGTCGGTTGTAGCAATATATACTTGTTGCTGTTGCCGTCGTGGTCTTCAGTCGTCGTGTCGCACAGTCGTAGTCGTAGTAGTATACTAAAGGTCGTAGTATTAACCAGGACCTAAAAAATAACTGGTAGCCATGGGCGGGGGGACGCTTCTTCGCTACTCCAACACCAACAGCACAATGCTCCATGAGTCAAGGGCTTGATGAGGTTTTAAGGTTAAGGACCACTGAACACATGCCCACGTCCTTTGCGAACTGAACAACAAGCATTCGCCAGTTGCAGACATCCAGCCCTAAACCCTAAACCCCTAAACCCCTAAACCCTAAACCCTAAACCCATCTCTGCTGTCCTTGCAGTCTACGGGGATGGCTTCCAGTCCTTGCAACAATCCAGGTCCTCCGAACTGCGAAGACTCAGATGCAAAAACACCTTCGGCCGACGCAGTCTCCGATGCGGCAGCGGCTCCAGTGGCTTGACCCTACTTAAAGGATCATGGGACCTAGTAAGTAGGGTTATAATTAGGGCAACTATACTCATAACCCCGATTAGGGGACTTATAACCTTACTTACTAAGTCCCATGATCCTCCAAGTACGTGCAATCTGCCCGGCCACGCGCCCATCAAACGATAGGCTTGCTGTCAAATTGGGGTATTTTTCTTCGAAGCCCTCAGCAGCAGGAATCAGAGACAGCGCGTAAGGCCACAAACGCTGGGGCACGGCTGCCCATTAATTCGAACAGGATTTTCGGGCCCAGTTTGCTATACATAGAAAAACCCTAAAGTACAATATTGCTAATTAGTCATTCAGACGCCCATTGTAGAACCCCTAGAGCCCTAGAGGAGCCCTTAAAGGAGCCCTTTCTAGAGCCCGTGAAACCCTGAACCCTAAACCCAAAAAGGCCCAACAAAAAAACCAAGCCTAAAGGAAAAAGGGCCCACCAAAAACCTCAAGACAGGAACCCTAAACCCCAAACCCGACCCTAAACCCCAAACCCCAAACCGTAAACCCTAAGCCCTAAACCCCAAAACCCAAACCCTAAGCCAAACCCTAAACCCTAAACCCTAAACCCTAAACCCTAAACCCTGAACCCTGAACCCCAAACCCTACTTGGAGGATCATGGGACTTAGTAAGTAGGGTTGTAAGTCCCTTAATTGGGGGGTTAGAAGTAAATATAAGTATAGTTACCTTAGTTATTACTCTACTTACTAAATCCCATGATCCTTTAAGTAACCCTAAACCCAAACCACAAGCCCCTAAACCCTGAACCCTAAACCCCAAACCCTTTATAACCCTATATACACCCCAAACCCTAAACCCTAAACCCCAAACCCTAAACCCTGAACCCTAAACCCTAAGCCCCAAACCCTTTATAACCCCAAACCCCAAACCGCAAGCATGGCCTCCCGAAGAGGATCCAGGGCTGTGACCTGTCAGGGGCGCTCGGTGAGGTTTTGGGGCTTAGGGTTTAGGGTTTAGGGTTTAGGGTTTAGGGTTTAGGGAACAGAGGTTTGGGGCTTATGAGGTTTAGGGGTTCGAGGGTCATTTTCTGAGGTTTGGGGCTTTGGGTTTAGGGTTTCAGGATTTTTTGGGGTTTAGGGTTTAGAAACTATGGGGATTTAGAGGTTTTGGGGGTTTAGGGCTTAGAATCTAAGGGAATTAATAGGGTTTACGGTCTAGGGATCTCAGGGAATTTAGGGTTTTTTAGGGTTTAGAGTTGAGGGATCTCTACAAGGATGTAGGGGCTTTGTCAACTCTCAGTGGCGTACGTTAGAATGGGGCCTGGGGTTCGGGATTCCGGGTAAAGGGGAGGCTTTGGGTGTTGGGTTTAGGGTTTAGGGTTTAGGGTTTAGGGTTTAGGGTTTAGGGTTTAGGGTTTAGGGGTAATATAGGGGCCTAATAAGTACCAAAACTGCTTTGAGGGTTCCTTGTTAGACTTAGAGTATATTGGACGCCAGAACCCTATTCTAATTATTAAGGCTCCTATCTTAACCCCGAGGGACCAGGTACTCCTGACCACCAAAGTCCACAAAGAAGGACTCTGTGTATGCTTCATGCAGTTGTTTACATTAGAGTAGTTTGGTTTAGGGTTTAGGGAGTTGTTTGCATTAGAATAGAGTTTAGGGGGGCTTGGGGCTTTGGGCTTACAGTTAGAATAGGGGTTTCAGGCATACTATATGTTGGCGATACCAAGGCACCAAACCAATAGTGTTTCCAACTATGCAGGCACCTACCCTGGGGCTGCATGTCCCCATAAAGTATATACTTAGGCCTGACAGGGGCTTAAAAATAGATGCTTTAAGGCCGAAGTAGATGGGTGGTTCTCTAAAGTAGGGCCCCGTTTAGGCTACTTCTTACAAGGATGCCGTACGACATTGGGGACCTAAAATGGGATCCTAGTTTAGAGAACTACCCTTATGCCAATTTTAAGCGCATGAAGCCTAAGGGCTATATTAGGTCTGGGCGACTTCGGGGTCTTGGGTGCTACTTACACTTACCTCCCCAATAAGCCAGGGTAGGCTAAACTTTCAGATTGCTACTAAATTATGAGAACCCAAAAGGCTAAAGTTTGGGTATTGGAGAACTAAGTAAAGGATCATGGGACTTAGAAACCAGTGTGCTTCGATGGGACTTAGCAACCACTGCTGATGAAAGAAATCCTGCATTACCTTAAGGACCCTAAACTTTTGGAATTACGGTATATTCCTTATTACGGTTAATGCAGGATTTAGATCATCAAGCGCAGTAACTAGGGTTATAAATCAGGTAGAATTACTTGTAACACCGACTAAGGTACTTACAGCCTTACTTACCAAGTCCCATGCTCCTTCAAGTATAGAGGGTTTTGGAGGGCTCGCGGTTTTATGTTGAAGGATTTCCCAACAGCTTCAGATTTTTGGATACCATAGTCCACGCGGTTTGGGATACTGGAGGGAATGGTCGGGTTCAGGGTCAGTGTACACTTCGGGATTACCCCCTGGTAAAAACCCGTTGACGCCTCGAAAACGACCCAGTTTTGTACTTTCGACATGGGGCTCAATGCCTTCTAGGGGCTAGGGTTTAGGGTTTAGTGCACCCCTAAACCCTAAACCCTAAACTTTAAACTTTGCACCCTAAACCCTAAATTACTAAACCCTAAACCCTAGACCCTAAAGCCTAAACCCTAAACCCTAAGGAAAACATCTTCTGGATCATACTACGAGACCCGATGCTGCTGGAGGAAGATGTCCTTCCTAGGAAATGGTTCAGATCCGCCTGGTCGAGTCCGCCCGTAATGGACAGGAACAGCGTGAGCATGCTTTCCTGGGATGCATGAGGAGTTAGGGTGTAGGGCTTTTTAGGTTTTAGGGTTCAGGGTGCAGGGGTTGGGCTTGGACTTGGGCTTTGAGATTTACAGACGGTTTTGCGATTACGGCTTGCTAACATACCTTACTTTTGCTACACCGCAACTCCCAGGAACGGAACTCACGAGGGGGTCTATGTCCAGGTATCAGAAACCGGGGATCACCCGATAACTTCAGGGTGCCTTCCTTTCTGAGGAGCCTCAGTACAGACTCCCAAAGAGAACCTTAAGGAATACTGGTAATTACTCAGGCCCCTATGTTGCAAAGTTGTGACCCTGCTTGCCGGAATGGTTCCTAAACTAAGGCATGGAGGGGCGCTTTAAACCTGAAACACCTGGTTCCCGCAGGCCTCCAAACACGAAACCCTGACCCTGACAGGGACGGACACCAAGAACCGAAACAGGAAAGTCCTCAAGCCCAAAACCTTAAACCCTGAAGCTGTCGAAACGACAACAAAGGGCCGGCTGTTGGGTTGTGGAGTGGTACTGGATCCTCGTACGGCCTTCATTTGATGATGCGGTATTTCTCGGTTTCTCCCACCAGGTTTCCAGAACTTTCGGTTGAGGTTGGGTACAGTCAGCCCCCATTCAGCATAAGGCCGTATTCGGTGCCCTCTTATAGACTCATACTGTATTGGGGGCAGCACCCAAGGTCAAGGGTTCGTGCAAGGGTGGTCCAGGGTGGTCTTAGCTTCTCTGAGGAGTTGCACCAACAAAAGGGGTCATAATAATTGGCATAGGGTTTCGGGGCCCAAATACTATACTTGTAATAAGGAAACCCCAAAAGTATAATTATAAAATGGAACCCCAAAACTGTATTAAACTGTATTGGCACATATTTAGGCCCCTATATCAAAAGACCACCTTGGAACCCCACTAGAGTCCCGATTTGGGTCTAGGATGGTTTATGGCTGAGGGTTTGGGCTGGATGATAAACAAAGCATATAAGCCTTGCATAACATGCACATACTCAGAATCACACCGCAACATGATGTGCACCGGGCACTTACACCTATTCTCTACAGTTACTTGCCCTTTTCGTAACCTACCCTTCAAAATACTCCATCTAAACTCTAGACGCTATGAGGCACCTATAACACAAGAAGCATCTGATCTCCTTAAGCCCTCTTGCAACAACCGCTGATAGTAACGCTTTGCCACGCAGTAAGCCCAAGATAATACAAGGGCCACAATAATTGGAATGTGGCTTCGAGTTTGACATACCACTAGAGAAGCACAATGAACCCTTTATAGATACGTGAGCTTTAAAACCCAAACCCTATAGAACCCTGAAAGGAACCCTTACACGAACCGTTGCACGAACCCCAATAAGAACGCTCTGGGCAAGCTCGTCCCGATCTCCAGACCAGCGACGGGGATGCTGGACCACTGCACATACCTCGCCCAGAGCCCTAAACCCTAAACTTTACTTCCCCAATATACCCCAAAACCCCATTCTAATTATTTAAGGCCCCTATAGTACCCCGAATGGTTTGTCGTGCTTGATAAATACACTTGTACTTGGGTACTTGGACCCTTGCGGTCAGATTGGAATGAGCGGGGTCCTTGTTGTTGCGGGCTTCATAGGGTTTCACAAGTGTTGTAGGTAAAGGGGGCTTGCGGCGTGTCTTATGTGCTGGTGGACAATTGACACGAACGAAAACTAATGCCTTAACTAGAGGACAGCAAGCCTGATGAAACTGGTTGAGCGTGGTTTGGAAGGGTACGACATTGTTAAAAGGGAAGTTGGGAATCTTTAGGTTATTTCGGCTGCATATGCTCCTAAACCCTAAACCCTAAACCCTAAACCCTAAACCCTAAACCGATTTCGAATTTAGGTTGTCACTATCTTTTGTGAAACCAACATGGAACCACAGGAGGCCACGGAGGTGGATGTCCAATGGCAGCGCTCAGAGGCTACCCAAATTACATATTGCTTGATAAAACTGAGCAAGTTGAGAAAGTACCGGGTTTAGGGTTGAGGGTTTAGGGTTTAGGGTTTAGGGTTTAGGGTTTAGGGTTATCATACAGGGATTGCTCATATTGTTTAGAGGGTTGCGGGGCTCTGGGTTCATGTTCTACAGCAAAGAATGTCGATGGGCTTAGCAATCGGCATGAGATACACGACGCCCCCTTCAGGGCTTCGGGTCTTGGGTCGAAAATAAGCCCCAAAAAGTTGGAAACTGGATTAGGACGACTAGTGACTAGTGCTGGGGTTCCTTATACATTACTTCCAAGGATTGAGGCTATTGCGCTTCCAACTTTTAAGCTTCTACCGTAAACAGGGTTTGATACTTCAATGCTCAATGATGCTGTCACCCACATGATCGAGTGCACCAGCCGACTCTAAGCGTTTGTCACAGCAACCAAAACCCTGCAAAGTAGCTAAATCTAGGGGCCTTAATAATTAGAATTGGATTTTGGGGGCTCCTTCTCAAAAATTACATAATATGACCCGAACTCTATTCTAACTATTAAGGCCTTGACAGGCCCCTATATTACACCCTCAGATCACAATAGATTCTCAACTCAACCCTAAACTCTGAACACCACGTCATCGGCTTTTTTGGGCGAGAGTAGTATACCCTACATCAAACGTCATCAGCCGTTGTTCCGGGTTTTTTTCGGGTTGCGTTTTGAGGTTCGGGCTTCGAAACAGGTTGCAGGTTGTCAGTGTAAGCAAAAACTAAACCTCGACCTTGTCCTTGGGCTTACAAAGCATTCGATATAATCCTGAAAATCCCTACGCCCTAAACCCCAACCCAGTGGGGTATCGGGATCTCTGGACAGGAAGGGGTGGATTTCGGCTAGGGCGCACATCCAGGTCGCAAGAAACACAAAAGCAGCCCGTAGCCCCTGATTAAGGAAGAGACCATCAATCTTGCAGGGCTTAGAAGTATCACTCCAGGAATACCTGGACCCCAAGATACCAGGAAACCCACATAAGAAGCAGATAAAGGGTAAGAAAGGGGCCTAAATAATTACCCATACTATTTTTAAGGGTTCCTTTTTATGATTCTAGTATAATGGGCCCGAAAAACCCCATTCTAATTATTAAGGCCGACGCATTGGGTCTCTTGGGGCCAAGACCGGGCAGTAGAAACCGAAGCCTGCGCCTAAGTGGGACTAGCATGTACAGCGACTCCTAAAAGAACCTAAACAGCAGCCATTAGGGCTTAGGGTTTAGGGTTTGCCGATAATCCCAACTTTAATCCCAAACTCCAAACCCTAAACCCAAACCCCCAAAACCCCTCAAACCCTAAACCCCAAACCCTCTCTAAAGCCCTCAACCCTAACCCCAAAACCCCTAAACCCTAAACCCCGAACCTCTAAACCCCTAATCCATAAACTCTAAACCCTAAACCCCTGAACCCTAAAGCCTAAACCCTCAACCCCAAACATCAAACCCTAGCTTCCCTAAGCTCCGTAACTGCAGACAGAGAACTGGCTCGGAAAGATCGGTATGGCGTTGTTGTCGCCTCCACAGTTTAGCGGCTTTAGGGGTTTGGGGTTTAGGGTTTAGGGCTTTAGGGGTTTTGGGTTTAGGGTTTTAGGGTTTTAGGGTTTAGCCTTGTTGCCGCCCCCATGTGCGAAGGAAAGCATGGATCCATCTTTGGGACTTACGGCTGATGAAACAAATCCTGCACCACCCATGGTAAGGAAGATACCATAATCTTAGGGGTACTTAGCAATATTTTTTTAATCTTTGGCTACTATAAACCCTAAGAAGCAGCTAAAATTCTGATTTTTGCCAGGGGTCTAAGTTCAGTATAGTAATTCCCAAAGCTTTGTTGTGCCTAAGGTACTGCAGGATTTATACCAGATCATCAACAGTAGTACGTATGAGGTTGCAGGTAAGGGGTTGTAAAGTAACCCTAACCTAAACCCTAAACCCTAAACCCTAAACCCTAAACCCTAAACCCTAAACCCTAAACCCCTAAGGGCTTGGGTTTAGGGTCTAGGGTCCTACTACCTGGGTGCTTGGACCCTCTGGGTCAGGAGTTGTAAGACATGTTTAGGGTTTAGGGTTTAGGGTTTAGGGTTTAGGAACCGGCGAAATTACCCTAGCTACCAAACGTAAGTCCTATGATCCTTTAAATACAAGAAGCCCATGAGAACCGGTTTGATACAGAACAACCCTAATCCTTAATCCAAGACAAAAGGACCAAACAACTAAACGGCCTTAAACCCTAAACCCAAAGCCCTAAGCCCCTAAACACCTAAACCCTAAACCTCAAACCCGAAGGAACCTGTGAATGCAACAGAAAACAACACATAAATCAACCATGATACTCATAAAGGAAATTTCTGGGATCAGCCCTTCTCCGGTTGCTACTAAATTCTAAGAACCCCAAAAGTTTAAAATTTGGGCATTGGAGAACTAGACCTAAACCCAAAACCCTCTAAACCCTAAACCCTAGAACCCTACAACCCGTACAAAACGCCTGTGTCCCCGCGTAACCGGGCGCCGCGGGATCCCGGACGGAACGAACCCTAAAAGGGTTTAAGGTTCCTGTACCATAAGAGGGTTTAGGGTTTAGGGTTCATATACCATAATAAGGGTTCATAGTATAAGGGGTATAGGAGTCCCTAGTTTTAAGGGTCTTTTGGTCCTTCAAGAGCGGCTCTGGAAAGAGCTCCTCAAGGATCTCGGCAAGGAAGCCACTCCACCCTGAACACTGGTGTCCTCACGTCCCATAAAGCCCCACATTATGGGATCCTTACGATGGGGACGATCCTGGTTCAACTCCCATGTGTACAAACCCCCGGGAGATATTTTCCACAAAAGCATCCAGTACAACACACAGTCTTGAGATCAGTCAAGTTACTTGTCGTTCCAATGTGAGCATGATTAGTTAGCAGTTCGCACCAATGCCCAACGCCTCCTCCGACGATGTACAGTCCATAGAAGTGAAGGACTGCGTCAACTTACAGGCATAGCGAAGCTCCGCCCATTATAATCACAGTTTACTATACGCCCAAACCCTATTTCAATTCTCAAGGCCCTTACATCAACACTCGTGAACAGAGACAAAACACAAGAAACACCTGCCAAAACCCTAAACCCTAAACCCTAAACCCTAAACCGCAGTGTCCCTTCCTGAAAAACAGGGAAGATCTGCATCTCCCGTGGGGTCCTGGGGCCTACCAACTTAAAGCTGCTCAATGGGTTTAGGGCTTAGGGGTTTAGGGGTTAAGGCTAAACCCTGAACCGTAAACCCTAAACCAACCAACCTAAACCAAACCCTAAAGCCTAAACCTGATTAAGGGATCTCGATGTGGTTTTGGGGTGTCGAGCATCTTCCACCGTAGTCGCAGAGTCTCGAGCTGGAAGCCCAACTCTACCCAGCTTCGGTTTAGGGTTTAGGGTTTAGGGTTTAGGGTTTAGGCTGCCAGCCACGCCCAAAAAGCTTCGGGTTTAGGGTTTACAATTTAGGGGAGTCCCGAGTACTCAAGGCTGCAACCCAAATGTTAGAACACTGAACTCGATGACACTAGACTGGAAGCTAGAAAGTAGAAAACCGAATTTGAGCTAAACTACCAAAGAGTACTTTATATGAACCCTCTTCAAGAGTCTACCTTCTGGACAGATCCTCTCAGGGGTCTAAGTAGGCTCTTCGGAATCCGGGCCTCCTTCCTCGATGGTCTTTGCGCGGCAGTAGTCTGAGACAAGCCTGCAGCAACTGCCCGGCATCTGGGCGTCTGGGCGTAGGGCGTAAGCCAAAGCAGTGGTCGTAATAATCAGAAGAGGCTTCCTTCCTTTAAAGGGTCTTTAGGGTTAGGGTTTAGGGTTTAGGGTTTAGGGTTTAGGGTTTAGGGTTTAGGGTTTAGGGTGCCTCTAGAAGGAATTGAGGGCTTAGGGTTTAAGGGCTTCGGGTTTAAGGCTACTCAGGACTTGGCATTTGGGGCCCGTGACTGAGGCTGTGGATCATCTTGAAAGGTTGTTACCTGCTCGTCCGCTGCCTTACGTGGACCGGGCTCTGACTGAGTCCTACGACAGACAAAGCCTAAACCCTAAACCTTAAACCCTTCGAATACCTAAACGAAGAGACCCGGAAACCCTAAACCCCTAAACCCTACACCCTCAGGGCTGTAGGGTTTAGGGTTTAGGGCCCCTAAAACCCTAAACCCTAAACCCGGAAGCCCCAAAGCAACCTCGTCCTTTCAAAAACACACAAGTCGGGACAGGGCCCTGGGTTTAGGGTCGGAAGATGAGGCTTGGGTGCTGCAACAAATAACGTATACATAAGTAGAGTTACGGATTAGGGCTTACGGTGTTGCTTGTGGGTGTCGGTGTAGGCTTTAGGGTCGTTGCCAGCGCATGAAAAGACTCCTTACATATACATATATATATATGCAT
>CAJNDV010021435.1:18147-28696 GCA_905221635.1 Symbiodinium sp. CCMP2456
GGTGTACGGTTTGAGGTTTAGGGTTTAGGGTTTAGACTTACTCTAAGCCCCTAAACCCTAAATCACAAGGAGCCTCGGTGTAGAGGAACTGCCGGTATGTCTGAAATACCCCCGGGTTTGGTTGCCATTCGGAGTACTCCAGCCAAAGGCCCGACATCAACAGAGCCACGGTTTAGGGTCTAGGGCTTAGGGCTTAAAGTCGTGCCAACTATGTGCAACCTGACTTCCTTTGATTTGAAGGAACCCTCTAAGCCCTAAAGCCCTATAACACCCTAAAGCCCTAAACCCCTAAACCCTAAAACCTCTAGAACCAAATGAACCCTTACAGGAACCTCAAAATCCTGATATTACTCAGAGGAGCTCTTCAGAGTGGACTGTTCTTGAGTTCTTGTAAGGACTCTGATGTGGAGGCCTTGTATAATTAGAACATGGTTTTGGGCTCCTCTATACTATAATTATGATAAGGAACCCCCAAGATAATATTGGCAATTGTTTAGGCTCCTATATTAAACTCGAATGCCTCTTCTTCAGGTTTTACCAGAACCCGGGCCACGCATGCATTCAGGCCAACTTCAGCATAGCATAGATCTGTCGGTCTTTTTTAAGCTGAGTACATATATGTTCAGTTTAGAGGAGCCACAAAGTTCGGCAGCACAACTGTAGGTGGGAGCTCTGCAAATGTTTAGGTTTAGGGTTTAGGGTTTAGAGTTTTTGGTTTAGGGTATAGGGTATGATATGATTGAATCAAAAGCAACCATTTGGTGCTTTCAGGTGGCACTGACTCATGTCCTGATACATTGCCGTTTTATCTGGCAAGCGTTGCGGATTTTGGTTCTTCGGACTGTTGGTGACGAGAGGCATATGCTGCGAAATTCTCAGCATATGATGCAGATCCGACCCCAAAACGATTTGTCGCTTCACAAAAGACTAATCGAATGTCTCGTCCCATGGTTTTGCAAACCTGCGCTCATGCAATGGCCTGTAACTTGGGGGTGGGGGGGGGGGCTTGCACCAACAGTCAAACATCGACTCGTCTTCTGCAGCCACAAGCTTTGAGTCGCAAAAGTGGGCACTACTTGGAGGATCGTGGGGCTTAGTAAGTAAGGTGATATGTCCTTTAATTGGGGTTATAAGTAAATATAAGTACAGTTACCTTAATTATAACCCTACTTACTAAGTCCCATGATCCTTTAAGTACAGTAGCTGCAGTCCTCCTTCGTGGGAGATATAGAAATGCCGTAGAGAAACTAGCAGGTGTCGGCTGCAGCTTCAAGGGCGTGAGGGCCAGGAAAGGAAAAAATGTAGAAACCTAATTAACACTTAATTAGAATAGGGTTTTCAGTATAGTACACTATACATATACATATATATATATATATATATATTTATTTATTTATTTATATATATGTATATTCATATATATATATATATATAATACTAAGGCCCCACTATGAACAGAGCACAGAACGCTGCAGCTAAGGTACTGCTCAGGATTGAGAGCACCAATGTTCGCAAGGCGGAGACCTGACGGACGGTTTAGGGTTTAGGGTGTAGGGTTTAGGGTGCATTCGATTCTGAGACAATTCCTCAAACACAGACACACAACGAACCGCCTGAGGGTTACTTGGAGGATCATGGGACTTAGTAAGTAAGGTTATAAGCCCCTTAATTGGGGTTAGAAGTAAATATAGGTACCGTTACCTTAAATATAACCCTACATACTCCCAAGATCGTTTAAGTAGTATCCGTCAGCATCCGTGCAACATCTGCTGAGGCCCTGCAGGATCAAGAGAACGTTTGAGCACTTGCTCCCAAATCGAAACCTACACCAGTCCAGTTCCGAGAGACTGCAGAAATGCCGAACTAAGACCTACCTTAAACATAACCCCACATAACCTAGTACTTTGATTAAGAGCTTATACAAGGAAATCATAAGAAGGAGCCTTGGAGAGGGTTGGCTGACAGAGGCGCCCTGATGATGATTTCAACGTATGCTCTTCGGTTTTAGGGTTTAGGGGCAGGCGATATAGGGTTCAGGGGTTGGCCGTTTTGGAGTTTTGGTGTCCTCACGCCAAGTGGCGTAACGTAGGAGGCGCATAACCCGCCTGGGATGTCCAGGAGAGGGCTGGGTTTAGGGGATTGGGATTAAGGGTTTCGGGCCTAGGGTTTAGGGTTTCGGATTAAGGGTTCAGGGTTTCGACTTTCGGATTTCGGGTTTAGGGCCTAACCCTTAGCATCGAAAATAGGCCAAAAGCCTTTTGTAATGGGGTCTTCGAGCCCAAAGCCCTTCAAATTTGAGTCCTTTGAGGGTAAGGGTTTCGGGCCTAGGGGTTTTTAGGGTTGTAGGATCTGGGGCTTAGGGTTCATACCCTACCCTTACCCTCAAAGGACTCATGTTTTGAGGCTGGGGGGTTTAGGGTTTAGGGTTTAGGATTTAGGGTTTAGGGTTTTTGGCGCAAAGACCCTGTTATAGAAGATGTTTTGGGCTACTTTGATGCTAAGGCTAATGGTGAGATCCCAAACCCAGCCTCCCGAGCGGAAACCCTTGCCCGGGAAGCCCGAGACACTCTTGGGAGCTTTAGGCTAGACCCCAAACCCCAAGCCCCAAACCCCAAGCCCCAATCCCTAAACTCTAAACCCCAAACACCAATCCACAAACCCCAAGCCCCAATCTCTAAACTCTAAACCCCAAGCCCTAAACCCTAAACCCTAAACCCTAAACCCCTCAAGAAAGGGAGCCTCGGGGTCGGGCTTAAAGACTTTGCAGGGCTGGACCGAAGAAAGCAAACTTGGGTTTAGGGTTTAGGGTTTAGGGTTTAGGGTTTAGGGTTTAGGCGCTTCGAAGATCACAGATGCTTCTGTTCAGACTTTAGGGTTTTGTGTTTAAGGTTTAAGGACTCTTAGAGAAGCTTCATGGACGCCTTTTTAAGACTTTTAAACTTAAACTTAGAGAAGCAGAAAACGAACCCCACGGACACGGACCCGGTATAGTAGAACCCCTATTGAAACCGTAATAGTCGAGGGGCTCCTCCAAGAAACCTAAACCCCAGACGCATCGTTTTAGTTTTAGGGTTTAGGGTTTAGGGTTGAAGGCTTGAAGCCCGACAAGCGCAGGGGCCTTAATAATTCGAATAGGGTTTTAGGGTATATTATACTATAGCTATAATTAACCAAAACCCTCCAACAACCCAGGTCGAGGGTATTGGGTTTAGGGCTTAGGGCTTAGGCTTTAGGGGTTTGGGGTTTAGTTCAGGTCTACCACATAATGGCCTGACTTGCAGTTGCAGGTTTTGAGGCGTTGGGGTCCAAAGGCCTTACTGAATGAGGTGCTTTGGGTTAGGTTGTGCCTTAGGTATGCTATGAAATTGCTTCAATAATATCTGGGGCAGCATTTCCAGCTGAAGAATCCTGCCGCCCCGGGCCGCAACCCTAATATGGTGGCCTGGAACAGCTAGAACTAGAATAGACTTTGGGGATACTACATATTATACGACAGTGATAAAGGGGCTGTGGATTATTCCGACTCCGATAATCACGGCCATCTGTCGGTCCGAAAGGCGAATCAAGCGAACCTGTGGCTCTTTGTCCAGGTCAGAGTTTGGGGTTTAGGGTTTAGGGTTTCGGGTTTAGAGTAAATGCCATAAAATTGGAACATTATTATCCTCATGTCCATACCCTTAGCACCCAAAATAGCCCAAAACCTTTTACAATAGGGTCTTTGGGCCCAGAAGCCTTAAAATCTGAGTCCTTTAAGGGTAGGGGTTAGGGTAAAGTACAAGGGATCCCTACACCCTGAACCCTAAGCCCCAAAAGCCCTAAACCCTCAATCCTAAACCCTAAACTTAAACCCTAAACCCTAAACCCTAACACTAAACCCTAAACCCTAAACCCTAAACTTAGGCTTGAACCCTAAACCCTAAACCGTAAAGGAACGCTAAACCCCAAACCCCACTCCTCCTAAACCCGAATCCTCCTAAGCCCATGTTCCAACTTTCTCGGGTTTCCTGTAGAACGTTGGTACTTAAAGGATCATGGGACTTAGTAAGTAGGGTTATAATTAGGGTAACTAGACTTATAACCCCAATTAAGGGACTTATAACCTTACTTACTAAGTCCCATGATCCTCCAAGTACTCTTGGCAAGTTTGGCGTCGGCTTCAGAAAGCCCATGAACCCTAAACTTTAATCCTCTGCCCTAAACCTTATAAACCCTAAATTACACCCTAAAATTAAACCCTAAACCTTAAAGGAACACTAAACCCTAAACCCTAAACTTAAACTTGAACCCTAAACCCTAAACCCTAAACCTTAAAGGAACACTATTGCTAATTATTATTCCGACTCGATACAGAAAAAGGCGGGTCCCAGAGGGTCCACAGATACTGGCGTTAACGTAGGGGCCTTGAATAAGTAGACTAGGGTTGAGGTTTTAGGGTTTAGGGTTTAGGGGCCTTGACAAAATTAAATAAAGTTTTCGGGATATAATTCTACTATATTTATTTATTTGTAATAAAATAATAATACGGAACCCCCAAGCCTTCTCGGTAATTGTTTACCCCGCCCTATATTCTTACTATTCAAGGAGACCCCGAAGGGCCAGTCTAATCCTGGCTTTGGGGACCTACTTCCAAAATAGTAGTAGGGTTTAGGGTTTAGGGTTTGGGGTTTAGGGGTAGTGTGGATGGACCCTGTTGGTTTAGTACAGGGCGAAGCCACACTCCACGCAGTGCTCGTGCGAATCGGAGTGAGCGCATGAAGAGCACCTGGCAACACTGGGAATCCTCACCACAAGAGACCTGAAGACTTAACCCTCACATCGTAATATGTCTTTGGGGTCTTGGGGTTTACTATAGTGAGCCTACAAGAAGGAAACTCAAGGCACATCAGCACTTCTTCAGGCTTCTATATCACATAAAACCAGGATCTCACAAGCAGCATGCATGGTCCAGAGAATGTGCTCGGGTTGGGGGTGTCCAGGACTTGCAAAATCTAGAGTTACACGAGGGCCGCCCCACTTACAGTACTTGTGGCATTGTGAGATATTCTTCTGAGCCTTCAAGTACACTCTACCCATAGGCCCCATAGCAGTTCCTTTCTGGGATTACCTTATAGGATTCTATATATGAACCCCAAATAGGGACTACTTTAGGGCCAATGGGTATATCCAGAAACCTTACAGCCCGAACCCGGGGAGAGCAAATGTCGCTGTAGCCGGGTGATGCAATATTCCTGCCGTTCATCTTTCAGAAGGAACGCCCCTCCCAGCGGTAAGAACCGCATAAGGACGCCACTCATGTAGGGGCCTTACTAATTAGAATAGGGTTTGGGGTATCTTATGCTGTAATTATAAAATGGAACACCAAAAACCTATTCTAATAATTCAGGCCCCTACATTACATTTAAGGAGTGTGTTCCTCGTTGAGGTTTCAGGCTACCCATGCAATCCCAGAAGCAGCTTTCAGAACCCGGCAGAGAGACCTCAACTACTAACTCTCATCCTAAAGCGGTGTAGGGTTTAGGGCCTGTAAAGTTTAGGGCTTAGGGTTTAGGGCTTAAGAGTCTACAAGGTTTGCGATGCTTCAGGGCTCAAGGGTATATCTCCCATTGAAAAGGCTAGGGAGGGCTTATTTCTTGTTCGAGGGATTGTGAAATCTCCAGCAGGCATCAATATATAGGGGCCAAAATAATTACCAATGAGATCTTTGGGCGGGCCCTTACTATAAACATAGTATCATGGGCCCCAGAACCCTATTCAGATGATTAAGGCCCCTAATATACAACCCTATCATAGATCCCTTATAGAGCCCTTTAAAGGTCCCATGAAAGGAACCCCTATTCTAAGTACTAAGGCCGCTATTTTATGTCGCTTACCCTAGGCTGCCGAACAGTTCAATAGGGGGCCTAAGGGTTTAGGGTTTTAGGGTTTTAGGGTTTAGGGGTTTAGGGGTTCAGGGGCCTGGGGTTTAGGGTTTAGGGGTTCACGGGTTTTAGTGTCTAGGGGGTTCGGGTCTGAGGTTTTAGGGTCTTCAGGGGTTTGGGGTCTAGGGGTTTAGGGTTTTGGGTGTTGGGTGTACTAGGGGTTTGGGGCCTTCTTGAAACGATCTACACTATTCTTCGAGAGGGCTCTCTTGAAACTGCAGACAAGCTAGACCCTAAATCCTAAACCCTAAACCCTAAACCTTAAACCCGAAACCCTAGTTCCTTACCAGGAGGAGCTGGGAGTAGGGGCCTCTTGCATCCTATGAAAGGAGTCCTGAACCACTCGCGTGATCAGCCTTCTCAGTTGTGTTATGCTTGCTTCGGGTTTAGGGTTTAGGGGTTTAGGGGTTTAGGGTTTTAGGGTTTTAGGGTTTAGGGGTTTAGGGTTTAGGGGTTTAGGGTTAAAGTTTTAGGGGTTTAGGGGTTTAGGGTCTAGGGGTTAAGGGGTTTAGAGTTTAGGTCCGTATGCAACAGACAAAGATGCATAGTAGTATGGTATATCCCCAAAGCCTGTTCTGATTCCTAGAGCCCCTGCATGCTCAACTCTGACTGTGCGCCTGTCCAGACTGTGAAGACGACGCTGCCCACAGGTCTATAACCATTTCGGCAACAGACCTTAGACTAAACTGAAACCCTAAGCCCTAAACCCTAAACCCTAAACCCTAAACCCTAAACCATAAACCCTAAACTGTTAGTTACGGAATGTTTGGCGGGAGGCTTCTTTTCGGTGCCGAAGGGCAGCGAAATAATAGGTCAGTTGCTTTTGGCCCCACATGCTTTGCTCTTAAGGCTTTAGGGTTTAGGGTTTAGGGTTTAAGGCTTTTCCATACCTACCACGACTAAACATCTCTACTGCTTGGGCACTTGGACCCTTCGGGTAGGGGCGTAGGGTGCAGGGTTTTCTAGTTGCCTGCGGAAAAGCTTGATTAAGGGACAATAGGAGGGACGTCTAGAAGGGACCCCTAATCCAAATACCCTATATAACCCTTATATACCCCTTATATAGTCTCATAAAGCCCCTATATAACCCCAAGAGTCCCTTTAAGGGTCCCTTGACTTGACAGCCCAACAAATGGGCTTTCGAAGGTTTGGGAATACTTGGAGCATCATGGGACTTCGTATCTAAGGCTCCTTAAAGGGCTCCTGAAAGGGTTCCTTAAAGGGTTCTGTAAGTCTATGAGGGTTCTGTAAGGAGGATCATGGGACTTAGTAAGTTTTGGGTTTTGTCCTTATAAGTATAGTTACCTTAAGTATAACCCTGGCTACTTAGACCATGATCCTTAGGTAGAGCTTTATCTCTTGACCTTACACCTGAAAACTCCATAAAACCCTAAATCCTAAACCCCCTAGGTTCAAAGCCCCAACCTACAAACACAAAACATACACCCACTAAGCACTTTAGTCGCAAAGCCTTGAAGGACTACACTCCCACACGCAAAACAAGCATCAACCCTCAACCCGAAATTTGTAATATAAGGCTCGGTAGGTCAATGCTTATATCGGGCTCCTGTAATGAAGGATTCCTCCCTCACCTTAAACCCTAAACCCTATAAACCCTAGGCCCTAAGCCCTAAACCCATAAACCCCTAAACCCTAAACCCCTAAACTGTAAACCCTAACCCTAAACCCCTAAACCCTAAACCTTAAGGGACTTGAGACTTGGGATTACTGGCCTTCATGACTAGAACAGGGTATCGGAGGTGTATGTTCTCTACCGTTTTGCCCCGCCCCCCCCCCCTCCAGGGAACGTAATGTAGGGGCCGTAAGAATTAGAAGAGGGTTTTGGGACCCATTATACTAGAATTGTAATGAGGGCCCACCAAAACCCTATTCAAATTATTAAGGGCCCTGTATTACTTGCAAGAGGAGATGGTGGACTTCGAACTTGTCGCTGACCAACTTCATTGATGCACCACATATCGTAATTACAAAATGTCCTGCACAGCCAGGCTGAGAAAACAAACCGGGCATGAAGCCACACGCCGCATTCCTCCGCCCAGTCGACGGACAGGCAACGTATGGCCAAGACTCGATAGGGTTTAGGGTTAGATTTTAGAGTTTGCGGTTTGGGTCGTCGACCCTGCCTACACTCCTAACCCTAGGCCATGAGACCCCTGTTAGTGGTCATACTTTCTTGGGGCTTGTACTATCAGCATGATTTTTGTCTCCTAAGGAACACCCCGAGAACACATATTTTGCCAAGAGGCATGACGATGATGAGGAGATCGAACAGATTCCACCATCTCTCCTGAGCATGTCGGGATTCCGGACTTGGGAAACCCTAAGGGAAAGCACTGCTAAATCTTCAGGCTTCTGTATTAAAGTTTAGCTAGGGGTTTGAGGTTTAGGTAGACCCTAAACCCTAAACCCCTAAAGCCCAAACCCTTCTTTTTCTAATGTAGGGTTGCTTCAGGGGTAAGGATAGGCTGTTTGGGAGACTCCGTAAGCAAGGTAGAAGCAGACAAGACTGAATCGGTATCCTAGGCTGCCCCTACTTCAAGGATCATGGGACTTGGTAAAAGGGCTTAAAATGAAGGTGACTACAATTCTTCAATTTCAATGCGTATAACCCTCAATTGAGTTCTTTAATTCGTTTATCACGTTATCTACTAAGCCCCATGGTCCTCCAGTCCAAGTTGTCAAAGCCTCCCTAAAACCTAAACCCTGCACCCTAAACCCCTAAAGCCGAAACCCTTCACCCTACTAAGCTCAGTCACCTAATCCTCCCTGGACATGCTCTACGGTCAAGTCCCTAATCTCTATACCCCGAACTCCTCGGACAGACCTAATCCAAGGGCCTTAATAATTCGAATAGGGTTTTGGGTCCATTATACTATAAATATAGATAATATGGAACCACAAAATAGTAATGGTAATTCTTTAGGCCCCTATTTTACAGTACAGCCCGCTGGATTCAAGATAACCGCGCCATTAAAGCCATAGGGCATAGCACTCCAAACGAAGACCGACCTACTCGATTTGAAGCTCGTCCCCACAAGTAACGAAAGGTTCATTCATATCCTACTATGTCATACATTTTCTAGTGTCTGCGGATACTAGACCCTAAACCCTAAACCAAACTTAAACCCTATACAGACCCCGAGCCCCCTTAGCCCGCTGAGCTTTGAAACTACCCGAAACTCAATGGAATCGTTTGGGGTCCTGAGGCCAACACTTTTTAAACCCTAAACCCTTAACCTTAAGCCCTAAACTGTGGTTCTTGGGAGGGAGCGGTTCAACTAGGACAGTGTCAGAAAACTACAAGGATTAAAGGTTACCTCCTCAGTTGAACACTGGCCAAGAAACGGCAAACTGTAAGACAGAAACCCGAAAGCCTAAACCCAAATTCCGGGTTTAGGGTTTAAGGTTTTCGGGTTTAGGAATCAGAATCCGTTCTCCTTCAAGACTCTCGGCCAAAACCTGCTACTGCGTGTATTTCCAAGGTGCCTTGCCGCACAAGTAGCCCTTGCAACCTAAGCACAGGTTTATGGTGTTTGACTTAGCGTCCAGGGTTTGGTGGTTTATGGCCCAAGAATGTACGTAATGACCAAAACCATATAGCCCAGATAGCCCATACAGTAGCCTAATGTACCACTACTATCAAATCCAAACACCTGCTTAAAGGATCATGGGACTTAGTAAGTAGGGTTATAGCTAAAGTAACTATACTTATAACCCATCTAAGGGACTTATAACCTTACTTACTAAGTCCCATGATCCTCCAAGTAATCATGGGGCCCTCGAGCCGCAAGTGCGGGGTTTGGGGTTTGGGGATGAGGGCGCTGTCCTTGGTATCTTTAGATAGGCAGTTAGGACCTGCAAGAGTGTGTTCGAGGGTTTGCTCATAAGGCCTGTAATGTAGGGGCCTTAGTAGTTAGAATAGGTTTTTGTGGGATATATTATACTATACTTTTAATAAGGAACCCCCAAGATAGTGTAGGTAATTACTTAGGCCTCTTTAGCATGGCGTTTTGTATGACTTTCCACGGGTTTACTACTGGGGTTACAAGATATAGGGCCCCTGTAAGGCACATAAGAATATCTTAGGATCGGAATATCCCATATAGACCCCCTTTATAATGAAGCCAAATTCAGGGTTTAGGGTTAGGGTTTAGGGTTTCTGCGCAAGGCCGTGGCTTGAGCCAAATAAGTAGGGATATCCGTTTTAACTGCTTATGCTTATGTCCTGTTGGGGTAACACTAGGCTCAAGCCACGGCCTTGCGCAGAAACCCTAAACCCTAAACCCTAACCCTAAACCCTAAACCCTAAACCCTAAACCCTAAACCCTAAAAAGACCCAAACCCTAACCCTACACCCTAACCCTAAACTCTAAAGGGCTCGGGTTGGAAGGCTCCGTTACTACAGGATCTTTGAAGGATCCTGCTCTGAGGGGCTTCTTTGTTGCGACCAAAACCCTACGGTATAGGGTTCAGGGTTTAGGGTGCTTGATTTGTTGTTCTCTCCCGTAAAAACGAAATGACCCTGAAAAGTAGGGGCCCTGTACCCTTATACCATGAATCCCTTTATGGTATATGACCCCTAAACCCTTTTAGGGTTCATTTCGTCCGTA
>CAJNDV010021446.1:1333-3833 GCA_905221635.1 Symbiodinium sp. CCMP2456
CAGCATTTTCACGACGTTAACTGGAACGTTGACTGTAACCTTGACTGAACGTTGACTGAACGTTGGCTGTGACTCCTATGTAACGTTAGGTCCAAGTGCATGAAGTTGAGCGTATCAGTTGGAGAGAGCCAAAGCAAGAGCCCTGTTTGGAAGTAGCCGCAAGCCATGTAGGAGAGCCACTAGCAGGCCAAAGCTAGACCCCGCCGCTCTGGGGACTGTGGACAGGGAAAATCTTGCGCCGCTTTTATAACATATGTTATGTAGTTTCACCCCGCCCCCTTCTTAACATTGCTATGAACACGGGGTTCTACAAAACCATTCCAATGACATAAATCTTGCACCGCCCCCAAGAGATCTGTCGCCAATGTTAAAAAAGGGGTGCGGGGTCGTTGCCTGGATGTGTGCCCGAGACCTTGTCTGTAGGTGGTCCAAGATTTCCTCTATCCACCGTACTACTACTACTACTACTACTACTACTACTACTACTACCACTACTACTACTACTACGACGACTACTACGACGACTACGACAACGACTACGACAACGACTACGACTACGACTACGACTTGTGATCACTTCAAGCGGAAGCGAGACGCTTTCGCTGAGGACTTTTGAGGTTTCTTCGGGCAAGGTTCATAGACTACAGCTTTTCAGATCGAGGGTCTGGAACCCTACCTAAAGAGTGCTTCCTAAAACAGTCAACATCAGTCAACCCGCGGCTGAGGAATCAACATTTGCACCCCACATGGCGCTTTTAACCCTTGTTGGGCCGCAGTTCAGCGACCCTTCAGGACCGAAGTGAGCTGGCATGGAGTTGTTGTTCTGGGTGCAGGGCTTGCAGGTAGTGGTTTGAGATCTAGAGAGTTTGCTCTGCGGATTTTGGTATTTGTCAGCACTGCTCCAAGCTCACATGGTTCCGGTCTGCCCGGTCTCCTCTGCGGCCATGTCATCATGAAAGCGACCGTGATCACGACGTCAAGAAATTATCTTGCACGCTTGTTGCAAGCTCCTAGCGCATAGTTCCCGACCCGATTCCTCGAAAGTCTCCAAAACCTCAAATCGTCAGAAGTCTCGGCTAGGCAAGAGCCCATGCCATCTTTAGGTATGCTTCGGGTCCATGTTCTGGTGTGCAGGCCGACCCCTGAACCTAGACGCACTTGCTTCTTCAAGCTTTATGATTCCAATCACGACAACTTGTGACCAGCAGAGAGCAAGGCTGCAGACTATTAGAGGCGACCTGTGGACATTCGTTTGCTCGACCGTCGGCCAAAAGCATGCGGCTGCTTAGCGTAGAGTTGGTCCGGGGCTGTTGGTTCTTCGAGTCCATGTTGAGACTTGAGGTTGCAGCTGTTCACATTGCACGGCCCGAGGCTCGAAGCAAGCCCTGACGACTCTGAATGCCCATGATTGCCCAGAATCACTGAACCTTTGTCGAATAAGGCACACCAGACATCCTCAGACGTCTTGGCGGCAGCTTTCTGATCTCATCCTCGTGTAACTGTGTGTGGATGGTTCGCGTCCTATCAGCGCGACTATCCATGCTTCCGGGAGGATTATGCCTTGCAGAGCTGAAACCGTGGAGGTCCGGATTATGAGGTGGAAAAGGGTGATTACATGAGAACCAACAAGACGCGACGTCATCAGCATCAGCATCAAACAATGAGCAGACACCAAAACTTACAGCCTTGATGGCGTGTCTTATGAATTTCAGTCGCGCCTCATGAGCCTAGTCCACTAGACATAGTACGGTAAAGCATATTTTTTCGCGGAGGGCTCATATGCCCAAGGTTTTGTTTTTGACTAATGGCCGCCTCGACTCCTAACGTTCTTGGGTTTTGGGCGGAGGGTTTGCAGGGATGGCCTTTCTCAACGGCATACACCCGTGCACATGCACGCCGACTTCATGTTTCAACATGCAGAGAGTGCTCCCCAGACATCCGAATGACATGTTCTTCTAAAGCCCAAGCCCCAGCCCAAGCCTCACTTCTCGAGGAAGTTTCCAGCAAGCTGAGCCAGGCCGAGGACGGGGGCCCTGCAAATCTTGGCGTGTAAGAAGCCCTACGCCCCTAAGCCGGCTTTGCCAAGCCAGTCGCAGCCACCAAAGCATACTACAGTTTGTGCCACTGCACCCGGCTACTGCACCTTCAAGCGCAGCGGGGCATGGGCAGTTTCCGGGTTCATGGAATTATTTATTGCAGTCTGATTGGTAGAGGGGTTACCTTTGTTGGACGAGACACAGGCAAGCGTCTTTCCCGATGAGCCATCTCAGCCGCACTTCAAGTCTTGGCCGCGGCAGCTTTCCGGGATGTTGAGAGTTCGGGTAGGATTTGGATGTGGGATTTGCGCAGAGTGCGACGCCGGAACCGAACGCCTCCAGGCTCAGCTGGCGGTGTCGACGGCACCGTCAGAAGCCTTGGTAAACCAGGTTATGAAACTGTCTGCTACTTTTTTAGGGGAGCTAGACGGTTTTTGGCAAGCGGCTGACTCAAAATGCCTGGA
>CAJNDV010021446.1:8833-15526 GCA_905221635.1 Symbiodinium sp. CCMP2456
TTGCTCAGGATGACCAGCCGGATGCCGGGATCTAAGCCAGCAGCACGAGCAACAGCACCAGCACCACCACGACGACCACCACCACAACCACGAGATTGACCTCGACATTGACAGCGACCGCGACCGCGTCCGCGACCATGACCATGACCACGACCCCCACCGCGACCACGACCACAGCCTGGACCTCGCCTACGACCACCGCGACCACGAGCACGACCAGGACTACGACCACCATCGCAACTACAAGCACGACAAGGACCCCGACGACCACCAATACACCTTCACCCCTCACCCCCTCTCCCCCCTGAGCCTCCCCTCCAAACCCCCTAACGCCTCTCCGCCTCTCCGCCTCTCCGCCCTCCGCCCTCCGCCCTCCGCCCTCCGCCCTCCGCCCTGCACCCGCACATCCTGGGTTCATCACCAACCACATCTTATTCTGGGCTTGTCAGCATTTGCAACATCAACAGCATCACAGCGGTGGCATGACTTGCAGCAAGGTCACCGAGCCTGGTGCGACAGATGGACACGAGGACAGTGCAGATTCGCGTTTTGTCGTGAGACATGATACATTCGGGGTATCAGTTGAAGTTGAAGGCCCGCCGAGGGTGAAGCTAAGACGGCTTAACCCAACCCCGAAATAGAAGCCCGAGGCCACCTGGCTTCCAAAAATCATCCGAAATCCTTGGCCTCAATCGGCCGCAAGTTGGCCACCGGGCCACGCCCAGCTCTGCAGTTTCTTTTTATCCACCTGGTAAGACTTCCTACATTCTGGACTTTCAGGAGGAGGGTCAGGCAGAGGCCGGCGTGCAGCCGCCGGATGAGCTGGCCGTTCGGCCGCAAAAAATCCCATCTGGGGGCTTGCAGAGTCAGGTTTGAGGTTTGCAGAATGGAGTTTAACTTGAGGCAGAGAGTCTGCTGAACGCGCTTCCAGTGACTGCGCTGGTTTTAGTACCCAGAGGCCGCTGCGTCTACATTCCGAGGATTGGGGGCTCAATCCCCCCAAAGAGAAGCTACAGAGTCAACCAGCATGCCGAGGACCCTGCCGATGATGTCCAAGAGCAGGAGGAGTTACAGTTAGCTCAGACTGCCGAGGCCGAGCAGCTCGAGAGGGCAGAGAAATGATTTAGGAACGTGAGCCACGGACTGGTCTTTTGGCTTTCGCAGCTATTTGTAAGACAGGAGGATGGCGGCCCCTAAGTTTGAATAGATACATGGTTGGTCGAGCAGTACAATGCTTGATAGCTTCTAGCATTTATACAGGACTCTTAAGGGACCTTCATTCATTGCTATCTTGCTCAATTTTCGGGGCTTCGGGCTTAGTCAGTGCGAGTCTGATTTATAGCCTTTGTCTTGGTGGGCGCATGGGTTGTAGTGGGCTGAATGTGCAACGGAGGTGCCGGCGTTCAGGTGGCGTGCGTGCGCGTGTACAGGGACCATGGGCCCACAGTTTTTAGGTGTCAAGATGTATATGTGTGCGCGCGTTGATTGTGCAAAGCCCGCTCTTTCCGAGAATTTCGAAGCTCAGGAGGACACAGCTATGGAGGACATGGAGGCCACACAAGAGGAGTCGGAGCCCGCTTGGGCTTTGTTGCGGGATGGGGGCTTTAAGATTGTATGACGGTCAGCGGATTCGGGGTTGAGGAAGAGCCACAGTTTACAGTATCCAACGGCACGTCGTGATAGCTCAATGCCCGACAACGTACGCCATGCATGTAGTCAGGGCCAGAAGAAGCTTGGTTCCCTTTGTTCGTTTCTCCAGCTAGCCAGACATGACTTGAAAAAAATCTTCTCCCCCATCCGTAATTCCAACAAAAAGTGTCTTGCCTCGTGAGTTTTGCACCTGCCCCACCTGGAAGTTCATGCTGAGAATCCAGGTGGGACTTTAACAGCATGCAAGCCTTCAGCCATAGACACAATGTCCGAACAAGACCGACCCTGAGCAAGCCTCATGCATGTCTGGTAGCTCTGTCCAAAGCCAACAACTGCACGCCCCCGAACCGCCTGCAGCTTGGGCACAGGAGGAAGTGGAACCACAGGAGGAAATGGAGGCACAGCAGGAGGTGGAAGAGGCGCACACAGCCGAAGAGGTTGATGCTGTCGATGCCTTTTCGGTATGTTCTCAGGCTTGGGTTTTTTCGAGTCGGGGTTGAGCGTAGGAAGTCTGAATTTAGGTGATTGAGTTACTGGTACAGAAATTCGGAATGAGTTGTTTTTCAACTTTTTGGCATCTCTGTAGCTTTTTGTGTGCCGCATGCCTTTTGGAGATATCCAAAGTGAACGAACGTGGATCCTGGATCCCACGCTCATCGCAACTCCCACAGCTTCAGATCGAACGAGCGAGCCAAAGTGCCACCTCAGTTGTGGGTTGGGGCTCGCCTTTGTTTCTGTAGGAATGTGGTAATGTAGGCCTCGAGTCGAGATTGAAGCCACAACTGCCAACTATCCCAGGCGCTGAATTCCAAAGCCCTGCAATTCACACTAGGGATGAAGAGTCTGAGATGCTTGAAGATTTGCTGTCCTCATATTGCGGGGCGTCCACGACCTAAATGCATAGAGCTCGCTCAAGTCTTTCGGCTCCTCTTGCTCTAGAGGTGCCGGTGGAGGAGGAGGAAGAAGAGCCTGTTCAGGCAGAGAGGGAAGAGGAGGAGCGGCCTATGCCGAGGTAGACTAGGCAGAGGCTAAGACTGCTACTTCTCGACCTCATGTGTTGGTTTGTAACATTGTTGATCTTCCTGTTCGCGCAAGGGCTCTTGTTTGGCGTTCAGATGCACCCCGCGAGGTGTGAAAGGTACAAATGTTTCGTGTACCCGGATGTGGGCCTCGTTTTTGAGGGTCATGTTAAAGAGAATCGGCAAGTTTAAGCGAAGACTCCAGGATGATGCGTAAATGCAAATTGCCCATTTAGACTGAGGATGTAAGGATTGCTGAGGGCCATGGTGAAGACAGGCTTTGTGGTCCGGACATAACGACGACAGCAGCGCTTCCCTTCTCTGAGTCAGTGGACATGGGCAACATTCTACAAATGCATCGCATCTGTTCTTCTTGTTGGGAGTTGGTGACATGCTAGTTCTGCAAAGGCTCGTGCGCGAAGAACTAGTCCACTGAAGAGCTTAAGCCAAGCTGCTCAGATGTGGAAAACCTGGAACCCAGGCCAAGAGTCCACGGCAAAACATAAAACCCTCACCTTGAACCCCATGTGTGCAGCGCAAGAAGCGCCACAAAGTTTTCAATTCCACATCCAGAAGGAGCCCAGTCCCTCCGCTGAGGCATGGGAGCTGTTTGGCGTTTGGGGGTTCCGGGTTGGTTGTTGTTTAGGTGCTGGCGGTAGTTTTTCTTCTCGTGCCTGCAGCTTTTTGAGTGTAGAGGCCACCGGGGATGTATTGCTTGGTGAAGCAACTTCGGGCCACCATTTAACACCATTGACAGCTTAACGGCTCTACAGTCCTGGCTTGGGAAAAGAAGTCAGGGAGCAAGGTACCGCGTCAGGCCTAAGACCTTACGATTTCGTGTGCCTGGGGCTGCAATCTTGAGGGTCGTCTGAAGTTTGTGCACTGCATTCGATTATAGAGCCGAATCGCCTGCTCATGTGAAGCAACTCTTGTCGGCAAGGTGGCAGTGCATCAGTGCATTGGCCGATACCGTGTAGTAGCGCTCCAATGTTGCCCTTGGTTTTCCGCTCTGTAAGCCAAGAAAAACACAGCTCCCCCGCCCCACAACCCTATCCTGACTGTTTGCCTCGGTTCACATCCCGAAGCACTACCAGCTGACTTGGGTCCCCGAGTTGTGGTCTCATCCGAAGCTGCAGGCCGCCCTGCAAAGCCACAGGAAGGAGGTCCTCAAAGATGCCAGGATCTCAACCGATGCGTGCTGTTGTGGGCTCGGCTTGGGTCCAATCTGCATGGTCGAGGGTTCTGTTGCTCTGGGATCGAGGGTTTTTTTAGCCGGGTTCTTCTTTATGGAAATCGCACAACTCATGCCTGCTGTCATAACCCCGATGAGCGCAAGCCTTCAAAGATGTTTGATCCCATGCCTAAACCCCCAAGCCATGAACCCCACCAAGCTTTTCAATTGCAAAAGCCCTTACGCCGCCGTGTCCGCCTCACCCAAGTGATAGAATGGTTAACTTGGGGCGGTAGATTAGTTTCGAAGGCTCGGAATTTTAGGTGCCTGCTTCAACATAAAGTCAGAGACAAACACCCTGAAATCTTCGACCGTCCAGGCTCTCGAGTTGGCCAAAAAACTGCGTGCACTTGCAGCAGCAGAGGCCGAAAGGGCAGAGGTGTTGCCGAGTTATCGATGTCATGTTTGTGTTTCGGTTGTGTTTTCAACTGGCTTAGCTAGCTAAAGGCGCATTTAGGAATTGAAGGGTGTGGGAGTTTGTGGCCGAAGGGCAGGTCAGAATCTGCCCCATACACCAAGCCGCCGTTATTTTGAGATTCGTAGAGTCTCAGATCTCTGTATTTTCGAGAAGTTTTTCTAGTGCACTAAGATGCCGGTCAAACACTACTCTGAGAGATGGTCGGGTCGTCATCCACAGGGCCGGAAGCCTTATGTACGCACTGAGCCGACATGCAAAGTAAGACACGTCGATCAAGTTGGCTTGTCTCGGACTCTCGGCATACAGCCCAGATGAGCTCGGGGTGTTTTCTATCGGGTCAATCGGTGTGGATGATGCGGATTACTCTAATCAGTTTTGTGGACATGGATTTCCCGGCCGATGCCAGGAAGCAGCAAATCCGCCTGTGCGAACATGCGAGCAGGCGTGTGTCGCAAGTTTTGTTCTATTGAGGGTGCTTTTCGGGGTTTCCGGTCTTCAGGGCCTTGCAGCTGAAAGCAGAGTCACATGATAAAACCCATCGGCCCATGAAGAAAGACGGTCGAGGTCGTAGCTGTGATACGGAATTGTGTGTCCTCAAAAACTCCGAACCTGGAGATTAATTCTCGCTCCAACCATCATCTTTATCAACATCAGCAGCGGCATATCAGCAGCATTGTCGTCGTCATCTCAACATCGTCGCCACCGAGACATGAAGATGTTTCAACACAGCCAGGACCAGGAGAAGAGTAGGCTTCGGCACAGACCAACAGCCCCGTTAGGGATCTAGGAAGACGGCGCCAACTGGGAGCCGGTGAGCTTCCGAGGGAGAATCGCCTGCGCATTGGGAGCCGGTGAGCCGGCTGTACGTTGCAAGGCTCTTTGATGCGAAGCTGCGTTTCTCTATCTTCAATCCGCATCGAAGTCACACATGCCAATCCCGTAGCACAAACCTGAGACCCTACACTCGTGAAGCTTCCCACCCGAAGCTTTATCCCACATCTTTTGCCAGTGTTGAAGAGGCATGCCAGACGGATCTGCAGGCTGAGGATGTGCCCCTTCTGCAGCCTCATGTGCGATCCAGGGCCATCCCAAGTTCAGATTCTGGGGACTTCGGGCATGAGCTTGGGCCCAAACTTGTGGGTATGGGCTGCGTTTTACATTGGCTGGTGAAGACGAATTACTCATGAAGATTGAACCTGTGCCAAACTGCTTGAAATCCAGTACAAGACTACTCCTTGTCGCAGGGGTTGTTCAGTCTGCGAGGAAGCCACCACCTGGGGGCAGGATGGGGCAACCTCGGGCTGCCGCAAAAAACGATAAAACCCAGAGCCTTCATGCCCAGACCCCGGACCCTGAACCCTCGGTGCCGCGCAAGTCAGGCATCCAAGACTCGGTTCGAAGCCATCCTCAGCCCTTTTCATCAACACAACGGTTTAAGTCCCAAAGCGTACCTAAACCTCAAGAGCACCAGGTTCTTCGCATGGAGGCTGTGCGCGAGCGCCTTTTGAAACGCCGTCGCGTGCAGGAAGAACAGGAGCAAGGCACGCGCTGTGGCTCCAAGCTTTTAATGCTGGGTGCTTCGGGCTTGAGGTTTATGGGTGAGAGGTTTTAAAGTTCTTCTGTTTAACCTCACTCATGTCCTGAAGCGATGGTCTTGGTATTTGTTTGAGCTTGACCTTTGCAGTTGTTGTTTCCGGCATAAGGGGCTCCGGACGAAGAACTCTTGAAGATGCCTTCTGTATGGAGGGCGTTAGTGGATGAGGTGGGGCAAGGACACTTCTGAAGCCTCTGCAGCGGGGTTGCATCGAACCAGTCCGGCATCTGTTTCTGGGTCTGCCAGGTAGACCCCTCAACCGCCGTGATCTTTCGGCAGCTCCTGCCAGGTGGGCTTGCGTCCCGTGAAGCCCAGTTGGAGGCGAAGCGAAAAAAGGTGGAGAAGGCGGAAGCACCTTCTTCTTCAGTGGTAAGGATTGCGATGTTTGGTCTTGCCTTCGGACACGATTCCCACTGGGGCAACAGGGCTATCTTCGAAAAGCCGCAGGCGACCCAGCTGCTGGGTGCCGGCCCTAAGTGTCTAAGTCGCTTGGCACCGCCGAAGGTCGCATCAGTCCCGCGTCACCTTTCGGAAACGTATTGTCAAGCCATACAGTCCACCACTGTGATGACATCTCGCGTGCTTTTTTGTGCAGTATTGTCAAGCCATGCGTTGCGCAACTGTGATACCAGTAACATCTGGCATGCTTGTTTGTGCAGCGTCACGTTGCGGAAACGTACTGTCAAGACATGCAATCCACTACTGTCATAACATCTTGCTTGACACGTGTGCAGCGTCACATTGCGGAAACGTGTTGTAAAGCCATACAGCCAACTACTGT
>CAJNDV010021446.1:15626-29922 GCA_905221635.1 Symbiodinium sp. CCMP2456
ACTACTACTACTACTACTACAGCACCTCCTACCTCCTACCTCCTACCTCCCACCTCCCGTCTCCCACCTCCCACCTCCCACCTCTCACCTGCCACCTGCCACCTCCTACCTCCTACCTCCTCCCTCCTACCTGCGTCCGCGGACAAAGACTAATTACTTCTAGCAGCTACCACCACACAACACACTACACGGTACACACTACTCCACTGCACGCTACGTACTACGCACTGCACACTACATACACACTACACGACACACTACACGCCATCATTACCACCTCTACCACTTTTGTCCCACACCGCCATTGCCACCATGTCCATCTACCACTCCGACCACCACGGAGACCTGACAACTCCCGTCCATCGAGGAAATTGCCAACCTCGAGCGCGAGATCAGAGATGCAGAGGCCTGGATCATGACTGCGAATCTTTTGGTCTTGTCTTCGGGAGGGGTTTTCTGACGAAGACCCTGCGTTGCACTCCACTTGCAGTCTGCTGAAGACCTCCGCATGACGTTTTACTTCAAGAGAAGCAACTTTGTTACAGGCGTCCATAGTGGAGTCGATCTGGGGTTTTCTGCTCGGACGCAAAGGCGGCGTTCCGTACCAGAACAAGGGTGTACGATCCTGAAAACCAACCACTTTTCAGTGCAAAGAATCAGAAGAAGTGTCATCAACGGCTGAATCATGCTGTTGACATGCCGATCCAGGAAGGTTTTCGCCCTGCACCAGGGCTTTCTAGCCTCCGGGCCTACTTCGTCAGGCTCGGCTTGCAGAGCCCTTGGAGGAGGTGGACGAGACGCCGAACCAGGTGGATGAGATAGTGAACGTGTCAAGATGGGAGTATAGGATGGTACCGTCTATTCGATGACGCTGGCGGTGATGCTGAGCCTCATGGTTAGAGCCACGTTTCTTCCTGCAATGTCGCTGGGAGTATGACTAGTTTATTTTCAGGAATGTGCAAGGTTTGGGTTACAGGTGGAATGCGGTATGGGGGATTTTGGGGACCTTGAGTGTCAAAAACCTCCTGAGGGCTTCGGGGTCTTCGGGGTTCAGATGTCAGTTCTGTTCCTGGGAGTTTGCTCAGACCTGGCCTAGTCTCCCCCTTGGCCTAAGACCTGTAGCCGCTCAGCGATTCTAGATCTCTACGTACGCCCCGGATGCCAAAATACATGCGGGGTGGAATGCTTTTTTGTTGTAAAGGGAATCGTAAAATCCCAGATCCATTGCCAGAGAGCTGAAGCCATGAACGCTTGCAGGTGCCATCTGAGTGCATTGCCTGCAGGTCCTCCGGACAGAGTTGCAGAGCCTGCAAGCGGAGAACCAGGCCACTCTCCAGGCCAGGAAGCAATCTCAGAAATCAAGGCTGACGAGTTGTGCTCAGGTAGACAGCAAGGATTTTAATGATGAGAGCATTTGTTTACTTCATCTTAAAAAGCAGCTTGCACGACTCCTCGCCCTCGGGGCCTCATATTTCGCCCAGCGCGTTCCTGAAGTTGGTGTATTCAGTATCGCGGATGGCAAGGCCGTCCAGCGCGTGCGCGATGACGAAAAGGCCGCCCGCAAGGAGATAGAGGCCTGGATCCGGGCTTCGAGGTGTTGATTGTTTTGGGTTTCGTTCGAGGAGAGGGCTGTGCCTCGCTTCCGATGGGCTCCTCATCTTGTTTTTGCGGTCTCTCTCTTCGAGTTTCCGGTTCAGCTTCAGAACGTAGCATCCCCTACCCCAGGCCCAGGCCGTGGATCTTCAACTGAAAAGAAATCTAGAGCTGCTACGACCGCAGCGAGGACTTGGAGAAGCAGGTTTCCGAGCTCCAAGCTCGGGCCTCGGTCCAGTTTCCTCGAGTGCAGCGCTAGGCCTTCTCTCGCAAGCCTGTAGTGGACATTGGGGTTGACGGGAGGTCGAGAGTCATTTTAAGGTCTTGTGTTTTAGACAAAAGGCTCCAGAGTTTCGCTTTGAGGCCAAGCTGGAACAGCAGAGAAGGGACAACCACGCCCTTGAACAGGACTTGGTACCTTGGCTGCAAAAAATCTCTCGTTGTTAAGCGAACACTGGTGATGATCTCGACCTGGTGCTTATGCCGTTGTTGCTGCAAAAGGATGGTCTTCGTTTGAGAAGGCAGTGGCCAAGCTTTGATCTCTGCATCTGTCCCCTTGCCAGACGCAAGTCTGCCCCGTGAATTAGACAACGGGTCCACGAAAAGAACTGTGGATTGCTGCGTGTCTTCACGGCAGCAGCCAGTCTCTGAGGCAGCATCCTTGGCCACTGTGATCCAATCGCAAAGCCGTCTCCGGGCAGAAAGCATGATTTGGTTGGGTCTGTAGAGGTGCTATGGTGTGTGGAGTGGGTTTAGCAGGAGTTCGCGAGCTTCAACACGCAGGGTCCTAAACCAGCAGGCCCCCAGTCACGGAGCCATGAAGGCAACCACCCTGCCCGAGCACTTGCGGAATAGAACTCCTGATGGCTTCCACGGACCCATGGAGCCTAAAACATGGATTACCGGCACAACCAAAGAGGACTAAGCTGAAGGCAAATCCCCGCCCCAAACGTGGTACATACCTTGAGCCGCTGCCGAAATTCGACCGCACAACCAAAGCCTCAACTGCGACCTCCCTAGCCCGATGTTTGCCGAGGACTCGCAGAGTTGGAGGCCACGGGGAAGGGTCAGCTGAAACTTTCGCCAGGCCGTTCAGGGTAGAGGGATGCAGGATCCAAGGTTTGCTGTTTTTGTTTCGTGGGTTTTCGGAGATAATCTGTCATTCGGTTGTGGTCCTGGATTGGTGGACCTGCGTCGGGTCACGAGAGTAGTAGGTTTAGACTTTGGGTTAAAGCCAGGAGCACAAGCGTGTAGCCGAAGACGACCTCGAAGAGGAGAACCGGCTCGCGAAGGCCGTGGGACAGAAGGTTTATTGTTTAGGGAGTTCAGGGACTCGTCCGCGGACGACTCCAGATGCACAGATCTTTCGGCTTCAGATGTTCAGGCTGCCTTGCTATCTGTGTGGTGTTTGCCTTGTCGGATCATCTGTGGGAGTTTTAGTGCACAGAGCCGATGCTCGATGTTAGAGAAATGGCAGGGTGCCAGGTTCTAGCATTTCGGGTGTGCAGGTGTGTTCGGCTGTCTTTCTTGATCTCCGCAGCGGGGTCCCGAATCTCAATGTCTGCGAAAGCCGTTATGAGCACCCACAGCATTTGTTCAGATGGAAAGATTACTGTGTCAAGCATTCAAATGCAGTAGAGCAATGTTCATTTTTGTTGACCAATTTTGCAGACATGTGCCTTCACGGGCCCCAGCCCTGAAGCGAAGCTTCAGGCTTAGGCCACCGGAACCCGCAAACCATGCACACCTCTGCGGCGCACTGCTCCAAAGAAGGCGATTTCGGAATTTTTCCAAAAGCTTCAGCGGCTCCGTGGGACACTTTGGGTCTCGAAGCTTTCCAGCATGAATCATGCCTTTCTGCATGTTGGTTGGTGTTGGGCTTGTAAGCGCTTTGAGCTGACTCACATAGCATGAACAACTCCCCTCACTTCACAGTGGCTGCTGTGAGGGCCGGGGCTGGAAAGTAACGCTGAAGCTTCTCGCAGGCGCAGCTGTATTTGTTGTAAATTTTGCGCGGTTTTGGCTCCCTGTGCAGGAAGATTGGAATAGACAGCAGGAGCTGGAAGACGAGATACGGTCGCTGACAGGCAGAAGCCGACTTCACATCACAATTTGTGTTTGTGTTCAGGACTGCAGTCCTTGATTGAGGCTTTGAGGGCTTCGGCCTGAAGTTGAGGGAGTAGGCCTTTGTTGTTCGAACGTCTTGGGGCTGGGATCTACCACACGTCTTTTGCACTGCTGTGTCATGATTGCATCGCCCGCGACTGAACCTTTGAGTCCCAAAGGTTATGGTCCTTGATACTTGTCCTTGATTGAAAGTGTAGGGACTGTAGAGTGACGCAATACAAGTCCAGCAACATGACGGTACAGAGTAGACATCCGCTATCTCGTACAGTCAACTAGCAAGTAGTTTCCGTGCTTGGCGAGCAGCATCGGTTGAAGCGGGCCGTAGGCTTCAGGTTCGGGCTGGGGCATGCGCACTTGTAAAGCTGCGTGACGACAGCACCCTTGATGCTGCAGGCGCATTGCGACAGACGGAGGCCGGCATGAGGGCATGCCTGGTGTTTTAGCGAGATTGTCGGTACCCTGGAGGTTGGATTTGGAACGTAGCAACCTCAATCCTACGGGCTATGTGGCTCCTACGCTTTGAAGCAATTTTTGTTGGTGTGGTGCGGACTGTTTCTTCGAGGGGGCTGCGGTAAGGGCCAGTCCTAGTAGGCAACGAGCAATGTAGGCATGCGACGGCCTGCATGCTTTCGAGGCTGTAGTGCTTCTCGACTCTTGTCGAGTTTCCTAGTTTCTCTTTCCTTGTGGGACACCCTTTGGACACTTACCATAGAGCTCAAGTTCGGAAGAAGCGCACTGATGCTAAGCCTCGTCTCTCAATGGGTTGACCACTACAAGCATGTGGTGTCTGCTACCAAGGTACGGAAGGAGAGACGGAGAGGGAGAGAGCGAGAGAGAGTCTGTCACACACAGCCTAGCTGCCATGTTCTTACATGCTTGTCGCATTCAAGTCTGTTGACCTACTTGTGGATGTGCGTTGTTGACTAACGTCAGCCGGCAGGAGGCCAAGGCGGTTTGGACTTGGCGCCTGGACAAGGCCGAGGGAACTGGGCTTCAGGTCTAGTATTGTATGCGGCGAAGTAAGGAGAAGCTGTGAGACAGTCAAGGACCGTGGGGTGTTGAGTTCGGCGGCGCAGCCCAGGGCTTGGGCTCGGGGCTTCAGGGCTTGATTCATAGAGTGAGCAGTTGGTTCAGGTTGTTAATGGGTCTAGATGTCAAGGAGATCGAAGTTGGACATGTACTCTGAAGCATTATCCCGAACTCAGACGTGCAGAAATTGTCCCAGTCACTCAGACGGAGCAGCGTCACCGTCAAGGCTATGAAGACGGTGTTCCAAGCATAGCATAGCACTTGACCTGCTCGGCAGTGGTTGGGATCCGAGGCTTTGCAAGCAAAACTGCCGTGAATGCATTCGAGATGAACCTGCTGCTTCCACTGGCCGAAATCCAGTACGGCCTCAACCAGGATTTCTGCCGCTACGTGCCCGCAAGCCTTCCGTTGTACCAGGTCATCAAGCAGATCGAGAAGTTGGATCACGACTCGATTTTCGTGCTGCCCGGATGAACAGGTTAAGCTTGACGAAATCCGAATCTCGAGAGATTCACTCAAAGCAGGGGTCCATTTTGCAAAACGCTGCATAGTTCGTCATGCTTCATCTATCTGAATCTATCTCCTATTTCCCAAAAACACAAGCTCAAGGCCAAGCAGCACATAAACCAAGCTGTCAGAACCACAAGCGCAGCCCAGGCGCCGGCTCCTGGAAGCCGGTGCATCCTGAGACATCCAAGCTTCCGAGGGCCGCCCGGGAAAAAGGATTAGACATTGCGGGGATCAAAAACCATGCATGCGCGTGTGTATTTTTTCCCACAGACGTTCATAAATATATATAAACATGCATACCTAAAGCAGTGCATCGGGGAAGTCTGTAGCAGTGTCCCGGGGGCCTCCAAGCTTCTTGTTTATAGACTGGACGATTCAAGGTTTGGGCCGAACTTGAGGTTTACGGGTTTCAGGATTTGGGTACTGGTCTAACTGTCTGGTGCCGGCTGAAGCAGGGTTCGAGTCGCAACTCCATCCAAAATTTCTATGATTTCCTGCTTCAACAGCCAAACCTCGAAGCATAAACCACGATCTCTTGACCCCCTTAACAGGATTCACAACTGGTTCTGCCGGCAAGCCGTTCTTCCAGGGCCGGGGTCATGATGGCCTTCGTGCCCTTTGTTTCAACACGGCCGCTAAACATGGCCAACTGCACATCTCCCGGTTCACGAAGTGGTCTGTGCCTCTCTTGAGTTTTGGGTTGAGGCGTTTCAGCTGCAGTTTTGCAGCATATCTCGAAGACCGAGCCAACATGATACATCGGTTGCTCAACCTAGTTGTCAGCACCTAATTCTCTACGATCAAAGCAAGTGAGATCAAGTGAGTTTGTCCCAGATAGAAGCCGCATGTCAGCTGGTGGGTACACTCTGGGTTCGAGCTCTAAGACTCTAAGACCAGAACTTCAGGTAAACAGCCACGGGCCACTGGAACCCTTGCCTAGACGTTGAATTCGAAGCGTCCTTCGTCGCTGCCCGCCCCTGCGCAAAACGCGCGGAGGGCGTTGCATTGCTTGCTGGACATAGAATTTGCAATAAAAGATTCCGGCCACGCTGCAGCCTGAACCTTGAAATGGCATCGGGGCTTCGGACTTGAACAGCAAAGATGCCGGCCCGTGTCCTGGACTCTTCTCGGGAGACGGGTCTTAGAGTCTTGGGTCAAGGCTTGAGATTTCGGAATGCTGCAAGTCTCAGTTCAGCCCCAAGAGCCTTCAGTCCAGTTGGAAGGATGCGAATGCCAGAGCAGCTCAGCAGTTGGCTACTGTCGCGAGCCGAGTTTTCTTCCAGAGTGCGGTTTGTTGCGGAGTACAAAATCATCCGGGCATGTGGTGATGGCGTTCAGGGATCTGTGCCAAGCCGCAACAGAGGCTTTTGATAAAGGAAGGCCGCCAAGGTGAGTAGTGTCTCTCTTTCGTGGTGTCCTTCTCATAGGGCAAGTACTTGACGACTCGGGGTTCACCCTGACATTAGGCCTTCAGGATCTTCGCCTTAAGATGAGGAGTCTTTTGTCCTTCCACTCTAATTTCTGATGAGCTATCGTGTGAATTTTTTCGGAGATTTAATCTTGCCAAAGCAATGCACGCCGCTGTATGTGACATAACCGAGAGGCCGTAAGTCCAAGGCACCATCCGGACACCCTGAATTCCCAATCCCAAGACCAAGTGAGCAGGCACACAAGATTCAGCAGGTTTGGCAGAAGTTTAGCAACCTGTGCGGGTCCTTCAGAGGTGGTCACGAGGCTCCAACAGCTTTTATCCGGAGAGCTCCTTCCCCAGAGTCCCAAGGACTGGAATAAACTAGGGTTGTTGGAAGCTTCAGAGCCGAAGTCCTAACTTATGCGTTCTTGTGCGAGCTTTTGATACCAGCCCGAGCCCCTCGACCCGAAACCAAAAACATGTATCCAAAGCGCCTTGGTTTTTTTTGGGCCATGCCTTGATAGGCCCCAGCTTCACCCAAAGAAGCCCAAATGCAAGCGCCCCAGCAGTCAGTCCCATGGAATCGTGACTGGGGTCGCTTTACTTGGTTCCCCAACAGCTACAAGTAGCTTCAGGACCCTCCAACAACCGTATCACGGTCCCCACTCCCTTTGAGGCGAGGGCGAGGTGCAAGAAGTCCAAACTACACTCTCGGCCGCAAGTTTCTCCCATCATGGGTTTCAATGTGAAATCATGCTTTGGGGCAGTTGTTGCACAACTGGAAGGCCAGAATTGTAGAGGTAGGGCCTACCAGTGCATGCAGTGTAGGGTTTCCCCCGTGTCTTCTTGTTGAAGGCTCTTGAGGTGGCTGGCTGCATCTTCCTTGTTTTCAATGGTCCAGCGACGTCTGGAGTCTGGAATGCTGTAATGTTCCGGAGTAGAAATCTGTAGCATGACTGCCCTGGAGCCAGCGACCATGCTAGACGATGCGGCGATCGTCCGGCACGGAAAAGGATGAGTTGCTGTGAGTATAGCATGCAAACTGCATGTCTGGTTCGGGCATTCCTTGTTCCAGGCATCAAGCTCCGGGAGTTTGAGGGTTTGTCCTGAGATCAGTTGGCAGGCGATACACTGGTTCTTGGGACCACAATCTCTGGGCGTTTTTGCATCGATATACAGTTGCAACGGTTCAGGTTCCACGTTTATGTCATGGATGTCTTTCTTCAACCCTGGCCATGGTGATGTTTTCCAAGTTCATGGCCCACTCACTGCCTGAGAATCCTCGTCCCAACCCAGAGCCTGTACATAGAGACACCACACCTCCTGGACTGCGGACCCCAAAAGTAAAAAACAACTGACTTCGAGCGCCCTGCGCAGCATCAATGCAAATCTCTCCCGCGCAGTTGCGGCCGGGCAGTGATTCGACCAATCCTCCGCCACTTGGATTGTGCTTGATTTCTGGGTCCCTGAAGCAGATGAACGCCTGCACACCTGAACGCTTGGGACGCATTTATTGCCTCGAGATGCAACATATTTTGATATCTAACCGGGCCGTGATGTCTAGCGTGGGAGCACTTAAGTTTGCCGAGGTTGCGAGCAGCGTCGCAGGTTGCGACAGCGAAGCATTGTCGTGCAGGTAGGTGACAGCATCAGGTTGTGGATCCTAGGCCGATTCTTGAAAAAGTTCATTTCATTCAGGATCGTGATCTCTAAAGACAGACAGCATGTTCAATTACACTGCCACATCAATATAAGCCGGGAGACCGTCCTCTGGCTTGAATGAATTGGTGGCCATATCTGGGAAATCGGATCAGAGATAATCTTCAAACTACTCGAATGCTGAGTGGTATCAGTAGCTTCGCAAGCTTCGTGCATATGTTCAGGGACGCCGACGAAGACCGTTCGATGACGACAGCCATTGATGACCACGACGACTTTTACCACTACCGCCAGAACGTTTTTGCACGATAAGGCAACTCGGCACACCAACAAATCCGTGATCCGTCTCTTGTCCTGAGCATCAGTCCCGAATGTCGCCACTCCAACCAAAACCAACCGGACACGTTCAAGCCGAATGTCCGAAATCTCCTCAAGCCTCTAAGCACGAAGCGCGAAAACCAGGTAGCATCAACAAAGTATCTCCCGGGGTCGTTGGGTTTGCTCGTTGTTCCATTTAGGAAAGCAGACCACTGTGCCAATTGTTTCTCGCTTCGCCGTGATCCGCAAGCGGAAACATGGAGACAGAAGAAGCTGAACGCCCCAACTGACATCGTGAACGAGGAGGTATGCCTGAGCAGAGCTTGGGTCCTAGAGGAGAGGAGAAGTCATGCAAACAGTTAAAGTTAAACCCTTGAAAGGGCAAAGACTGGCAAATCACCACGACATGCGGGTGACCCAAATACGACCGACGACCCTGTTGACAAGCATGGCGTGGTGAAGCACGAGAGAGACAGGAGCGAGAAAATGATACTCACATAGGAGGCCCAAACCATCAAACCATGCAGGGAGCGCTGGCATTTCTAGCCTTTGGCTGGTTGTTGGCCCTTTGTGGCCTGCTTTCGAGGCTCGGTGTATGACCAAGCTAGTCGGGGTCCAAAATCGAGGTTTGGGGACGACTTAGGAGTGGCTTGCCCCGAATGCTGTAAACTTCGCGCATAGAGCTCGACCTTTGGAAGTGGCAGCATCACAAGGTCAGAGTATTGCCCTGTGCTGCAGATTGGAAGTCACATTTCAAGCACTTTTGGGTGAAGTGCAGACACCCAAGACACGCGAATGTGTTCCTCTAGGGCTCCAGTCCCGCCTTCATTAAGAGCACAGGCGACAGCAGGATAAGAGCTTCCACGCGGTTAGGACCCGGTTCAGAACTTCAGGGTGTTTTTTTAGATACTTTGGGTTCGCTTCGGGACTTTGGAAAAGTCATGAATGGATTGTTTGATGCCATCCTGAACTCGAACACCTCGGAGTAGGAACACAGAGTAGCAAGATGCTTCTCTGGTGCAGATTCTTCGGTGAGGGGGGTTTCGCTGAGCAATATTGTGATCATGGATTCTATTGTGGGTTTGGGCGGCGGGCCAACCAGCCGGAGACACAACTTTAGCAGGTGCCTGCGCGCGTTGTGCCGCGGAAAGGCCCAGCTCGATCGATCTCTGGGTTTCTTTCCTATTCAAGACTTACATAGCATGCAGCGATTAGGTTGGCCTCTTTTTCTCTCCCAATGCATCCCATGTCCAGAAAGAGAGGCTTCCTTCTGCAGCTTGACATTGAACGGCTAAACAAGCCTGCTTTATCGGAAACTGCTTCTTGCACAGCTGCTGGACCCCCATCCGGCGAAGTTGACACTTCATATGGGTTGGAGCCATGATGCGAAATTAATGCTACGACGTCCTGTGCCGGAGGCAGAGAGAAGACGGGTGAGCAAACCGGAAGGTTTGCCTGGCAGTTTTGCTTGTGCTACCGTGCTACCCGTTTGGATCCGCTTCGTAGCAGCGTGAGTGATGCAGGTTTGCGCTCGTGTTCAGCAGCACTTGCGGGATGTTTCAACATGTCTTCATCAAGCAGCAGAGCAGCCGCGTGTGGAGCTAGCATCCCTCGTCCAGGTGGAGCTACGTCGCGCCCGAAATACAGGCCACTCGAGAGTCGATTGTGGGATTGCCAACTGCACAAGTTTTGGGATTTGGGCTGGGCAGGCGCTTCTTACATTCAACCAAGCCGCAGCTTTGAAGCCTTGAACCTTTGAACACCGGGGTGTGGGTCTGGCATGCACGCCAGACTCGACTTGAGCCCTGACAAGACATGGTGCGCAGTGTGAGTCAAACACCGAAATCACGTTGAGAGAAACCTGCAGTCAGACACCCGATTGTGAACTTGTCCAGAGAGTTCCGCCTGCCCTTGAACGCTGCGCGTGCATGTCTGTGCAGAGGGTGTGCGGCCTACTGGCTCAAATTTCAACCAACCCCCCCCCCCCCNNCCCCCCCCCCCCCCCCCCAGAAATTGAACCCGCCCAAGGTGCTGCCCAGGACTCCAACGGCTCCTTGAGCGATGCTATGTCGGGCCGACGCCAGTTGTGTGGTGTTAGAAGGTATCGTAAAGCTCTGATTGAAACTCTTGGTTTCGAGGTGTGGGGTAATGTCTTGATTTTGCGACGGCTTCGTTGAAAACCACAGAGATCTGTTTTTACTACCTTGCTTGAGTGCCGCCCGGCTTCCAGCAAGCCCTGATTTACAAAGTTGCTGTGCCAAGCGGCTTCCGTTTCGTCTAGATTCCATTCCTAGTCTTTCTGAACAGAAGCATAAGCAGACAACCGGCTTCGCAATCAAACGATGGCCGCCTGAGAAGCACCGCACGAAAATACCCACCAACTCGGAACGACGGAGCCTACAAGCTCTTGCAGGTTTGGCGCGCCTTCCTGTATTGGACAGGCAGGGCACCTAGTCGAGGTTAAAGTTCGAGTAGTTAGCAAGTCACTCACCGGTACAACTTTCCGAATTCGATTCTCGAAATAAGCAACTATCCTGCGTTGCTTGAGGCTTAACCCCCGGGCCTAGCAGTTGATTGGACTGGTCCCAATGAGGGCGACAGCAGCCTTCACCAGGCAGCAGCGCAGGGCAGCGCAAGGAGGGGGAACATATTCCCGACATCCCATCTCGCTTGGCCAAATTTTTGTTGACAACTAGTAACTAGTGGCACGGATGCGATTGTTCTATCGTTGGAGGTACCCGACATTTCCAGACGGAAGGTTTATCTTGAAAGCCGGTCCAAGCAAGGAGCTTGACTGGGACTGTGTGCGGTAACAAACAGATTAGGGATGTTGGGAGATGGGCCCACCTCCTGCTTTGCCAAGGCTGCAAGGTATCTATTCTGGAATGGAAGCAGGTCGACGGATTGGATGCACGCATACACGATGCTTTGCACTCCGCAGGTAAGGTTGCAGTAATGGTGCCACGCGCGTCCCCGTGCTATACTGGCCCTGCAGCCCAATGTCAGGGTTGTGCTGTATGCGTGCTTCCCGACTGCCCCTCCAACTCCCATCGCGAGCTGTATCGTTGGTGCTCCCGGCTGTGCTGCCGTCCCATCCTTATTGCGCGTTGTAGCTTGTGTGCTCGCAATGAAAATTACCCAGACCCGTCAGAGCATTCCACTTTGAAAAGGTCCGTTCAGGGCATTGCGCAGCAGTTTCGATGTTGGACAAGACGCGCGTCACCTCTCACGCGAGTTCCTTTTCATTGATCTCATTGCAAGTTGCAACATGGGTGCTCCGTGCAACCGATACACATCGATCTAAACGAGAAGTGCATGCGCCCAGAGGACGAATTTATCAGCAAGTCCGAAAAGTCCGAAGCTACACCCTATCTGCTTCATCTCAGTCACAGTTCGGGGTTCTTGTTGTATGCTTGCCACCTACAGCGACTCCCTGTCGCTGCCTCCGTCTTGTTTCGGAGATCCATGCCCCGTTAGCCGCACGTGACATGACTTCCCTCTTTCTCTTTCTTGCGCGCTCACGGTTTCCATTCAGGTTCTCGCCGAAAGCTTTTACTTGCTGCCACAACCAGCGACCCTTACCCAAATGCAAGACAACATTGCTTATTTGGCTGCGTTGGGTATTGCTGGAATCTCCTCGGGGTTTGATATTGTTCGGCTTGGGTTTTTGGGAAACGTAGGGGTCATTTTCCGACCCCAAGCCGTCAAATGATTATGCCGGCGGCTGTATCTGTCGAACCTCAAAGTGAACGCAGGTATGTGTTAGTATCTACAGTCTATAGTTGTATAAAATATGGAACTATATAGTTATACAACTCTCTCTCTCTCTCTATATATATATATATACACATGTGTATGTACCATTATATAGTTACTGTTATACAATTATATAACCATGCAAGTATATAGTTTTACACTTGTATACTTAGATAACCATATAGTTGTATGTTTAACTATCCAATTATATAGTTTTTTAAGTATATAATTGCGTAACCACACAGCAGCACAAATGAACATATTCACATAGATGTATGTATGTATGTATGTATGTATGTATGTATGCATGCATGTATGTATGTATGTATGTACGTACATATATAGGTTTACATATGTGTGTCTATATATATATATATGGACAATTACATCATCATCATCATTATCTTCGTCTTTTTCGATATGTACTGTAACGGAAACCACTGTAAATACCGATGACTTTGCTCGTGTCAGTCACAAATCCACCCAACACCGTGTCACAAAATCAGTGGTTCGGAAACTTCAAATAAGTCAGAGCCGCAATAAACCAACTGCGTATACCCAAGAGTGTGACTGCACGATATTGGACTGAATTGTGCTTCATTTGGACCTCTTGACGGGCTTGCATATGAAATTGTCAACTGTGACAGAAACCCCAAAAAACAAAAAATCCAAAGAAGTTTAGAGAATCTTTGGATCCGCTATTTTGTATGTCCATTGTTGGTTTCGATTTTTTGGATAGGATGCAGAAAAACCCTGGGAAATGTTTGGATTTTGCTGGTGTCGCTGGTCAAAACCATTATATTCTCAAGTGCATCTTCGGATTTTGTGCGAAATCCAAAAACTACTAGGAAAATATTGTATTTTGTTGCCGTCGCCAATCAAAGTCATTGTATTCCCTGGTTTTTTTGGTTTTCGCTATAAGTTTTTAAAACCCTGGAGATTTTAATGGTTTTGACCACCGACACCAGCTAAATAATAGAATTTCCGATGGCTTTTATCAAAAAATCAAGTCCAAAGATCCTGTGAACATCTTTGGATGTTTGGGTTTTTGGATTTGTCAGTGTCTGCAGATATTCGCCCAGTTAGTATAAATCTCTGTTTCAATCCTGAGGTTTTGAACGTAAAGTTCATACACGGAGCGTCGGCGCTCCTCACAAAGCTCGGAGGTGGGGATACAATCCCTGATCGCACTTTGGTTTTGTTACTTGAAGAAGACACTGTAGCAGACAAACCAATCCCCTCCTGCTGTGATATTTCATCAGATTCTGGATAGATATCATTGATGTGATGGCATGTGTTTATGCTGTGTGCTAAGACGCCGTCGGTTTTCATGTGGAGTTTGTTCTTACCAACAGACTTGTTTGATATTCAGCTTTTGTATCTTTCATAACCAGCTATCTCGAGTCCGAGTACATTCTACAGTGCATACAGTTTCAGGAGCATCTCCTTCTGCACTCTCGCAAAGCTCCAGAGAGCATACAAAGAAAAGTTATCCACCGTTATGGTGCAAAAATATTCAAGGCTTGGTGGTTAATTTAGGAATGTTAGGAAATGCGGACGGCAGTGCAGGGAATATTTCTGAACTATGGTAAATACACACTTTCCATCCGATGAGCTTAACTAATCTATAATTTTTTCGCATTTGACAATACAGCAAATGTAACGAGAAATTATAGTAGCTAGTTAGTTGCCAACTCAACCTGCTAGCTACTGACAACATGCCTTTTACGAAGGAAATAACAATAGACCGCGATGTATATACAGTATTCGTTAAATACTAATTTCCAAGTCATAACATGTCAACTACATGGTCCAAACATAATACAGACGAGCACAATTGCACACAAATGAAACACCTAAGAGACAGGAAGCAACTATTCGGCTTCGTGTCAC